>CM021732.1:4348070-4510090 GCA_011075105.1 Heteronetta atricapilla | reverse complement strand
GGAAAGGAAAGGAAAGGAAAGGAAAGGAAAGGAAAGGAAAGGTCTGTTCTTACAGACTTCTGCAACCAAGCATGGAATTGTTATAACAGCATACAGTGTGTTTATAGCACCAGCAACATAAAAATGCCCATCTTCCAAATCACCTCTATCAAAATTTGCAATCCTGCTCCTTTATTTCTGGAGGGGAACAAAGATCTGCTTCATCTCTTCTCCAGTACCATAATATGTATTTTTTCGTGTGTGTCAAGTCTTGGCCTTTATTATCTCTTGGTACCAGTAGATAGATATCATCCAAACTGTGTTTGACCCAGCAATATCAATATCTTCACTCTTTAGTCCTACTAGGTATTTCTGTTCTTCAGATATTTTTTTCTTCCCTGAGGAAGCACTGTGGATTATAAAACTACATCCAGACCTTTTTTTTTTTTTTTTTTTTTTTCCAAGAGTGACATCTTAGAAAGATCCTCTCTTTCATCTAGATCTTTTTGCATCCACAGCTACAGGCTATGGCATTACATTAGAGAGATTACACTTTGCAAACATGGATCAATATAAACTGGTATACTCCCATTTGATGGATTATTAAAGTTAAACAATATACTAAATTTTACAATAAGACTTAAGGGAAATATCAGAAATGTCACAAAATTTATAACATGAAAGAATAAATTCAACAGAGAGTCATATAATAACCTTGGACTGAAAGAACCTCTGGAGGTCTCCAGTCTGACCTGCCACTGAAGGCGGGACTAGCTGCAAAGTTAGGTCAGACTGCCCAGAACATCATCTAGCTGAGTTTTCAATATCTCCAAAGACAGATATTTTCATGTTTCAGGCCTGATCAGTGATTGTTTCAGGCTGGCTCCCTTTCTGCCCTGCAGATTTCTGATACTCCTGGAATCCTAGCCAGGAGTTTATCCATGTCTTGTTCAACAACAGAAACATTGGACACTCAGGTGTAGACAAACGTATATCTCAGAACTGAAACAGTTCACACCCAGAATATTTTATTCAACTTCTGTTACATGCTGTTCACTAAAGGTCTCCAAAAACTGAACTGATATGTATACTATAAATACAGATTGCTTTCTAACCATCCATGGTTTTCCCTGGGAAGTGTTTCAATTTTCTTTCCTGTTTCCATAGCAAGAATCATAAGAAAAAGGAGAGAGAAATCATCCACAGCAATTTAGCAGAAGTTGACCTGAACCTTAGATGACCCATCTAGCAGTTTTGACTCTAGTATTGCTGTCCCAACTTCCATGTGTAATTTTCCATACAGAAGATGTATAACTATCATAACTCCAAGTGGTACAGCTCTTAAAGCAGTGCTTAAAACTTTTGTTGAATCAGAAGTAACAGCCTAAAACTATACAAACAGTAATCTGACTGTGTTGCCATAATAAAGAAATGGATCCTGTTTTATTGTGTAGAATTTGGACTTTACCCACAGTCAGTTAAGGTTAATTTATGATAAGAAACCGAAAAATATTTCAGAGTAGTTTAGTAATGCACTGTGAAATAATAACTGGCTTGACTTCATTAAAAATAAAAAGAAAAAAAAGAAAAAAAAGAAAAGACCTAGCCACAGAAATATTAAATTCCTTATTTAAAAGACCCATACCCAGACAACAGGGAGCATTAGCTTTCAGGAATGAAATTAGACAGAGACAGCCAGATAAATATCTGCCTCTCTAATTCCTTCTAAAACTGTGCCTGCCTCCAAGTCTCAAAACAATCCTTAAAAATTGCAAATGGATATTCAGAGTTCAGAAACAGATTTTTTTTCTTTTAGATGGATGGCTGTAGGGAGTCATTTCAAGTTTGTTGTTTATAACTTTCTTTGGATCAAACAAACTGTGGCAAACACTTTTTGGAGGGTCATGATGATTCCATCTACTAGGAATAATCCAGTGATACCTGGTATCAATGTTGTGATATTTCTGAATGGACTCTTGACTACTGGGTAAGGAACAGCACCAGAAGACAAAACATTAGTGTTAAGGTAATTCTAGGAAACAGAGAGATGATTGAGTTCAGTCTGAAAGAAGGCCATCAGGTGATGGGAGCTGGAGCATGTGACACTGGAGAAGAAAATCAGGAAGAGTGGTTACCCCAGCATATGAAACAGATTTCCAAGAGCAAGAATCTTCCTGTATATATATACAATATGGATCCTTATGGTAGCTGGCTTTAGACACATTCTGCCCAGAAGGTGTATCTTGGATCCTCTCATCTCCAATTGCCTCATGCACACATGCAAACAGGTCTCTTAGCAGGCCGCCGGACCTCATGGTCCCTGAAATAGCTGTCTTGGACCTTCTCATCACTCCAACAGCCAACGTGCCAGCCTCAGGGCTCTTTAGTATTCAGCCCAGACCTGTGCTCACCCCAGCACCTGACTCCTAAGCCTCATAGCCCCCTCACCAACCATCCTGGCTTGTTAACTCGTGATCATCCACAAAATATGCATATGCTCTGGTCTCCCCAGTTGCTGCCATCACAGAGACACCTGTGGGGTGATTCTGGTTGCTGTACGGGGACCCCACAGACACATGTTCATGCAGAACAGGGAGCCCCTCACCAGGGAAGTAAGTAGAAATGAAGTTTAATGAGGAGACAGGACAGACTGCACTGATGTGGACAACAACCTGCTTATATGTGATCGGCCCCACTTATCTCTTTATCCTTCTATTTTCCCATGCTCTTTCCTCTCCAAACTATTCACATCTCTCCTTCTTCCCTCCTTTGGTTCCCCCCCTAAAGACCCCCAAAAGTCTTGTGCAATCCCCAAATGCTTTTCCCCTGCATCCCATAAGGAGCCCCACACTTTCCCAGTCTGTGAGGTGATTTGGAGAACATCTAGGACTCGTTGGCTCATGAGGTGTTTATCGCTCTGAGACCATGGGGCTGAGGCTCTCCTGGGGCAGCCCTGGGAGCTGCAAGGGCCATGGGTTGTTTTCCTGGGTAGGTTATTGGGCTCTGTCTCCCCTTTGTGTGTCTCTGTGCTCTTTCATGTGTGGGGAATGAACTGCTAACCACATAACCTAATGGGACCCCTTAGCAGCAATGATTCCCTCACCAGCCCCCAGTTACTTAAAATTACAGTCCTGGCTTTTCAGATGTGTGAAGGTTTCAACATCACAGTTTCTCCATGTTTCTCCCTCTCATTTTATCGACTGCCAGAGAAACACATTCATCCAGTTCAATTTCTCATATGGACTTAGGCTCTTGAAATACCTCTGTTGCAGACTTCTCTGGGTGAATTGCCTGAAAGCTGCTAAAATAAAAAATAAAAATAAAAAGAGAGAAAAAGAAAGAAAAACCTAAAAGCTACTAGCCAAGCAAACAAACAAAAACCACAACAGCAAAGATCCCGCAAACACCTCCAAGCTGCTGTCAAACACAATAGCATTTTCCACATATTCTCTTTGGCCCAAAGACAAACACCACAGAGCTATTATTATTATAGATTATTAAGTTCCTTCATGTGTTCCTCCATGTTGCCAGAAAGCTTCATTTCAGCTGAGTCTTTAAATTCTTTTATCCTTCAGCACACGCATATGTGTTGATTTGTCTTCTGTGTTCTGCAGAGATCCCCCAGTTGCTCCCCGGAGAAGCAGGCAGCTCCTGATTGTCATCGTAGCAATCTCTTCTTAGGTTGCAAAAGCCCCAGACTCACATCCCCCTTGGACCTAAATAACCACCCGTTCTTGCACATGCTGTAGTCAGTGGGAAGAGGCTGGGAAATGTATAATTAATGCAGATATCTCACTTCCCACACAGAAAGCCAAGATGGTGTCATTGCTTCCTAAAAGCATTTCTGATAGATGCCGGGACTGTGGGAGCAAGCCAACAAAGCAGACAGCTGAGGCACCATGCAGAAGGGGCTGTGAGGATCCAAGATGCAGTAATGGGGCTGGGAGGATCAGACACCAGCTAGGCCAGATTTCCAAGGAGATCTTTGACCCTTATTCCCTGAATGACGGTAGATCTAGAAATGATCCTGGATAAATAAATAAATAAATAAATAAATAAATAGATAAATAAATAAATAAGTAGGGCATTTACAACTGCGGGATTTGGGACTGAGTATGAGGTTTTGGTAAAATAACTTCTGACCAAGCACTATTATATGTTCTGGCTTTTTATTTGTTAATCCTTTACCTACTGACTAATAACCCAGTGACACATTTGTAAAAGATCAGCCTGTGTAAGATGGCTTATAGCTTTTGAAGAATGGAGGAGAAGCAGCCAGATAAGCATCTGTTGAGCTAAATCCTCATTAGACATTTTCTGCCCCTGAGCCTCAAAGCAATTCTAAAATAAACCAGGCAGGAATCAGCAGAGCAGGGAAGGAAAAACAATTCTATTTTTAAATGGATAATTGAAATGAGCCACCTCAGGTGGTTTGAAGTGGTTTAACAAAGTCTGATGTACAACTCTCCCTCATGCTGCTTACCCACAGCGTAGTCCCACCAACTACCAAAGCAATGAACTAGATGCAACACAGGGCAGTCACCAGGATGTCTTTGCACCTAACAGCTGAATCTTTAAAGGGGGTTATAAATAAAAACAAATTCATTGCTTGGACTTGCCGTGATTATGCTTAAGATTTTGAACTTTTCCTCACCTGGTTCCTTATGAATTCTTTGTAAAAAATGAGCCTCAGCTCCTGCCTCCAAACACAAATTTTTATTGTAGCTTGAGGGATAGTAAAGTAGAGAAAGCCATGGGGAGGGAAGAAGGGTACATATCTCTTCTCTGCTAGGCTACTTGTTGGTGGACCAGAACTGCATCTGCTTAAATTGGAAAGTCCCCACACACTGGAAAAGGCCAGTAGGGCCCTTGTGATGGAGGTCTAGCAGTGTTACTCAGGCTAATTGGGTGACGGAGCTGCCTGCCCCTGCATGGAGCCACCTGCTGTACCACAATTTGCAGCAGGTCAAAATGCTGACATGGTGTTCTGGCTTTGCTCTTTTCAAGACCGGACTAAAAATAGCAGTTTACTGCCACATAAAATGCATCCAAAGACCAAATGTCTGTGATTCCAGAGGATGCAAAGTGCCAGGATTTACTGTTTGCGTTACGCAGTCTGTGGATCTCAAGTGCCTTTGATTTGCTCTCCTTTCTGAAACTTTCCCCTCGTGCATTCCACTGTCCACACTGTCCTAGGTTAATGCAAATGTGGTTTGAATTTATTACTTTTAAAAGTACCAAACTAGCCAGACCCAGCACTGAAACCCATCTGGGATCAGCTCACAGCTCTGCTCCTGACCTGCTGTGCAAGCGTGGCAGATGTCTCAGCTTTTATTTGACACCTTCCCTTTATCAGTGCTGTTGGCTACGATTACAAGCTCTGCAGGACAGAAACCGTCTCTGACTGGGTTTCAGCATCACATGGGGCCATGACCCCGATAAGAAACTTGACCAATTCCTGTATTACATAAAATAAATTTTCCAGGCCAGTAAAAGGTGATAGCTGGCAGCATAAGGGTGCAGGTGCTCTCCTCAGGTTGAGTAACTCATGCCTTTTTCCTTGAGTCATTTCTCTTTCAGAGATGGCGTTACACAGCTCAGGAAGTAAAAAGCCATTTGGGGTTTCCTCAGACACACAGGAAGATTTGAAAGCAATGTTGGGCATTTTGTCTAACACTTTCTTGGAGAGAAAAATGAGGGCTGTCTATTTTCCATGGGAGAGATTTTGAAGCATTTTCACAGCACATCAGTTGTGAACTTCTTCACAGTCTCACCTGGCCCTACAAGGCAAAAGACTTCAAGCAGTCAGGTAGATTAGGATCATCAAGAGAGTCTAAAGGAATTACATACTCACTTATTTTGCAACATTATTAGCTCTTCTGATGCTAGGAAAATGACTTAACCGTGTTTGAAGGACCTTGTTTTGAAAGTGAGAGCTGACACTGCTCACAAGAGATGACATAGACCTCGCCTCCCAAGACTGAGCTCCTTAGCTTTTGTTGGCTACACCACTGAGTTTAATTAAAACCTGGCTTTAAGTTCAACAATTTATGAGGTTTGTCTCCTTCAATTAGTGACACATGAAACCTGAGGAGAAGTCACAAAGCAGAGAAGAGTGCAGTCTAGGAAACAGCATTGCTTCTTTTACTATAGACACAAAGAAGCTAAAGATAAATTATAATGTACAAATAATAAGACAATATAAAATTGCAGCTCTCACCAAGCATGCAAATATTTACAGCTTCATTGAGGTTCAGATGGACAGTAGCCTAAGGTAAGTAGCTCTTCTCCATTACAATAACAAATTTGTCCTTTATATCCTTTAATAGAGCTCTGTAATTTACATATTCTTCTATTTTGCCTGTCTCTCTTTGTTACAAAATCAAATTAACATTTCCTTTATCATTCTATGTAACAGACACCACCATACATACAAGATATATGGTATCACTGTGTGTGAGTTTGTGCATATTCATACAGATATATGCTATTATGATAGGTGTTTTTTTTTAGCATTATTATTTTGCAAGCATTAAAATCAGATGCACATTCCTTGTTCCTTAATTTGCATGAATACTTGAAGTCTTACATTTTCTATTAAAATTTACCTCCAGATCATAGAATGTTGGCTAATCACCAATTTTCTTGTGTTGTATCAATCACCTTGACCTGTAACTGCAGACGTGGCTTTTAAGCAGACTTCAGCCTCAATACTGGAGTTCGATGCTTTAGCTAAACCCTTGTGTCTGTAGAAGGGAACAGAGTAGTTTGCACCCCACTCCAGTCAATGAAAATTTTACAAAATGTAAAATGTCCAGGAATACACAGGAATGGACAGGTTCATTCCTCCTCAGGACCATGCAGACAAGATCCTTAAAGGGCATCTCTGCAAGGCAATGTTAAAAAAGAGTTAGGCAGGTGCACATGAGACCTGATCCTACATACAGGTGAGCTGTTTGCAGTGTCTGTGTTAGGATGAGTAACCATATTTTTCAGTAAAACCCCTCCTGCTGAAAACTGTTGTGAATTAATTGGTTTATTCAAAATCTTCCTTCTTCAACAGCTTATAATCCTCTTTCACTATGGACGGGAGCTTGAAGTCAGATGAATTTCAATTTTTAAAATTAATCCACCTCAGATCTGGTTGGAGGAAGCTGGCATATGCCTTACGGTCTTGGTGGAGAAGTTACTGTTCAGGTTACTTCCCTGAAGTTCTTTTGTTGTCAGGCGTGCTCCTGTCACCCAATTTTATTTATATATATATATATATATATATATATATTTTTTTTTTGCATGCCTGTTCTGTATTTCAGCTTCAGGACCTGTCAACCCAACAAGACAAAGCAAGAAAATGGGAGTTCAAAAGAATAACATATTCCAGAGCTTGTGTGATAGGGCACCCTATTGCAGAAATAATTTTGTGCTATATAGACCCAGTTTAGGAATATGGCCTTATTATAAGGGATCACAGATCGTACTTACATGGTTTATCATCTGCATTTGTCTTTAACCTTTATTTTGCTTTTAAACCACAAAATGCTGGGAATTCACAAGGAGAATGAAGGAAGGGGAGAAATCCCTGTACATGTTCACAGTTCATTATACATTCAAACTTCCTTTGAAAGTTTCTTTCATGGAATAATAAGCTGCCAAGCTTTCCCAGTGCTCCCTGTCTCTGAGGCCAGTGTACAAGCAGTTTCCCAGCAATTATGAAGAAAATGAAGAAGCTACACCAACCTGAAAACTCCAGAATGACCTCTAACAAACTCCAAGGTCGTACAAGAGGGAATTTTTGTTGTCCCACCCTTGTTTTTCCTATTAGGATTCTCTTCCTTACTATTTTTTATTTAGGTGGGGATGAAGCACAGCAGTTATTTCAGCACAGGCTACACAGAGTTTACAGTGTACCTAGCAGAGGTATCTGAAAAGATCCTTTATTGTTGATCATACTCAATTGTCAAACAAATTTAGGTGCCTCTGGTTTTCAGGGATGCAGTCATGGAGCTCTAAAAATAAACAAGCAAACAAAGAAAACAACAACAGGTTATCTAGAGTGGGGCTATTCATTACATGTCACTTGTCATTTTTTATTTCCTGACCACAGGACTTCATCATTCAGCCAAGAAGCAGGCACAACATGATAAAATTAAGGCACAAGTTACTAGCTGATGTTTTGGTGGCATGTACTGAATATTATCAGACCAGATACTCCTGCTGTTGCACAGAACTTACAGAGGTGAGATGTTAGGCATTCCCAGGCTGGTTAGGCTGGGTGAGCCTGGCTTTCTGATGGCTGTGGGCATGGGGGGCTGCTCAGGGGGCTTCTTAAGCAGCATCTGTTGTATGCATGGGCCCCTTCTCTATGACTGACCTACTAACTTCTGTCCCCCCTTTTGTCTTCACAGCAACGTCACATGCTCAATGGTGGCTGAAAAATATAAAAAGTAAGTTAATTTCCAAATGAATCCCCAACTTAGCATGCCACAATATCAGCTGCGATCAGCAGGCAGATGTCTCCAGCCAGGTTTAACTGCCCTGCATGGGAAACATGCAGCTGAAGAGCTGAGTTTCAGGATTGGCACAGCAGTAGGAACCTGCTTCAGCTTTGGAGCTTTGCAGTTGAAAAGTTGAATTCACCCATGATCATACAAACTGTTACTCACATAGTTTCAGGGAAGAAGTTTTACTTTGTTCCCCAGATGATGTTCAAGGCAGAAGGAGTATACTCCACCTCCAGAAATTTGCACATGGAGTATTCACATGAAAAGAGACGTGTCTTTAATAATGGATACCTACTGATCTCCATTACCAGACATGAACAGTCAAGTGGAAAATATGGTTAGTTGCCCTCATGCAATTGTGTTTCCCCAGAAAGAAAGGAAATACATCTCAGACATGTAACTTCTCTCTTGTTCTGGAGGAGTGAAAAAGACCTGTAGAAAAAAAAAAAAAAAAAGTTAAAATATTAAATTCAAAATTCAAAGTAGAGGAACGCTTTTCCATTTAATGAACATGTAGGTGTAGGAAAACAATTACAAGAGGACACATGCAGGTCAGGAATAAAGGAATGTTCAAGGAGGTACAAAGATAGGATATCCTGCAGTATTGCAATCCTTTTTAAGCAGATGTTGCAAAGGATGGTAAGGATGTGGTCAGATTATCTGACACCCACTTACCCCAGGACAGCTCTTGGACCCTACTGGCAATTCAACTGACAAGAGTCTTTGAACGTGGTTTTTGGACTTGACAGCTCATAGCCTGAACTACTCAATTCTCTCCATCTCCCCCTAACCATACACACATAGCATCAATGACAGAGCTTGCTCCCTCCCTTCCATGCTCACCTTGGTGCCAAGAGCCTCACCATAGCCGGGTAGAAGCAGAAAATCTTTGTGCAAATCTGTGTCTGAGAGAACTCTGAATAGAATAACAATTCTGGGCTTTGTCTGCCAGGGTGCTTGAGGGTCTAACTGAATCCAAAGGCTCTCAGATGCTAATCACAGTCATTCAGCTTGCAGGATCACATCTGAGCAAGAACCTGAAATTGCTCATTTAGGTGCACAATTAAACTGTCAGTCACAGAGGATGATTCAGAGGGAGGAAAATGGAAACCTGAAAACCGTATCTCCTAGGGTGCCAGGTGCCTTGCAAAGCAACTTGTCAGAGCAACAGATCTCCAGAGCTCAGCTGGGGGAAGGTGGTGGTGAGTCTATTGTGGATGGAGGTGCCGTGTTTGGCAGTATCAGCCAAGGGCAGAGAGCAGGAAGAGCAGAAATTCCTGCACCAGTCTTGAATTCATTGCTAAGGCTTTGTGCTCCCTCTGATCATCGTGCTGGTTATCGTGTGGTGGTAGAGCATGGGACTTAAAAGAGATGTGCCAAACCCCAGGCTAGCAAATAGCAAAGAGAGCATCCAACGTGCAGCAAGGCTCTGCCGTGTGACTCAGTTCCCTCCTGTTTTCCCAGGCAACTGTTTCATCTAATATTCCACCTTCTCTGTTTCCCCCACCATCTCATTTTGATCTTTTATGTATGACATTTTTTCTCATGATTGATTGGAGCTATTCTTGCTTTATCAAACTAAAGAAGCAGGAAAAAACAGCAAGAATTAACCATCACCCATTGCAGAAGGCTAAAAGAAACTTCCTCTAGGAACGTGAGAAAAATAGGTGTGCTAACTCACTAAAATGGGGCAAAAGACGTGATGATTGACAAAGAGCTTTGGTTGTATTTAGTACAACAGTCTTTCATTTTCTGAGCATAGAAAGTCAAATATCTCCCAAGCATTAACATTCCTAAACTGAACTTTATTTGTCTGTTTGTTGTTGTTTGTGTGGGATGAATTTCCTGAGCCTTTTCATCAATGTTTTCTTTTTTGTATGGGGTGTTTTTGCAGGTAAGGTACTGGGCATTTCTTTTCACCTTCCCAGAGGCACTGGTTCTGTCAGGAGTGAAGGAACAAACATGTCTGGTTCAATGCTGCTGAAGTCAATCAGAGATCACGGAGGACTGAAAGCTTCTCCACCTAAAACAAACAAAGAAGCAAACAAACAAAAACCAATGGAGATCCAAAACTCTTAAAGTCAAACAGGCTATGGGGTATTCTTCAGAGATGGGTTTCTCCTCCTATTATTCAGGTAATCGCACAGTGACTTGTGCACAAATGAAAATAAATAATCAAGCAAGCAGGAACATTAATCTCCTCTATTGAGGAAAGCCCTGAACCAGAGGAGGATGAATCAGATATCACTGTGTTCAATATGAGGCAGACAGCAATTTGTAAAAGCCCACACCACAAGGAGCAGAGTCAAAGAGCCCAAAGTAAGGTCATTCTGCGTGGGTGGTCAGACCTGCCTCCTCTCCTAAACAGCAGAATTATAAGCACAGATGCCTCTTGCTTCTCCCAACTTTTAGAGAGAGCAGACTGGGAATCAATAGGGATGCCAGCTCCCCATTCTGGGGAGAAGGAGAAGGGAGGAAGTTTAATTTAAGGATGAAATCCATACCACACCATTTGCCCTCAAAAAGAGAAAACAGACTTTGGCTCTGCTTGTGTTACTAACAAGTCTACGATGCAGTTTGACTCGGTGCTACAGTTTCAGAGTCAGATGGGAAATGGTCCTAGAGGTTCCCATCCTCAAGCTCAGGGTAGCCTCCTGGCATGGTTTTCTCTAATGACTGCAAGGAAACATACATTTCACATTTTGACAATCAGCTTTCAAGCATCACAATACCTTTTAAGCACCTACAGGAGAAAGTTTTGATCTTTTCAAACTTTTTTTTTTTTTTTTTTTTTTTTACATCCAGGATGGGAGATGGAGGGGGACGAGATGTTGCTGTGTGGCAAGAGAACAACTCATGACCTTCATACTTGTTTGATAGTGCCAATTACTTTCTTTTTTTCCCCTTTAGAATGGCCCCTTATTATACAGTAAATTGTTTCAGAATAACTGGCTAATACATATTTTTCTGGAAATCTTATGAGTAAGTCTCATTTTTTAAAAGTCAGGCAGGCATTTAAGACTCTGAGTTCCACTGAATTTCAAAAAGATAAGAGACTCCTGAACCACTTCAGCATACTTAAATGCTTAAGTGTAAAGCCTACTTTATAGCTTTAATTCTACCACTTACATTCCTGGAGTTATACCTTGCTCTGGGAGTATTCAAAGCAAGACACAGTAATAGAAGCAGAGAGGAATTATTGTGTACAGATAATTGGGCTGCATGTGTTCAGATTTGTGTGCTTTTTTAAAAAAAACATACAAATTAATTACCGACATCAAAGTATTACAATAATGATCAAGCATAGCAGGAAATACAAAAATCACAGCTTGAGTACAGAGAACCCATAAACAGCCAACTATGTAAAAATAACATTATGACATTATTTAAACAATGTAATACCAGAGTGAAAAACTATAGTAACTGCATTTTGACCTTCATCACGTACCACTGAATACAAAAGGAAAGGTTACGGTAAGAGTTTGTGTGTTTCACTTCCCTTGATGAAGGAAATCAAAATGTCAGCCAATAACTCAATAAAATGTACTTCCAGAGAGATATTTTAATAGAATAAATCATTAATTTTTCAAAGTAAAGGCAACTTCAGCTGTAAGAAAGCCATCTGTATTAGTTCTTATTTACTGATGAGCAAGCTGTTTGCTTTTTTGTCGCATTGTATCCCCCAAGGCACTGAATGCCAATCAACAGTACTTAATGTTTAAGTTATCTGAATAATGGTCTAAATTTGGCTCAGCAAAAATAGTTCAGATATCCAATAATGACATGCTGAGAGGTGAGACCTGATGAGAACTAACTATAATTCTGTACAGACCCACACTTTCTTAGTTTAAGATTCAGGAAATTCACTGAGGCTATGGACAAGCATAAAGCAGTCATGGAGTATGGCCTCCCCCCATGGCCACAGCTACCCAAATGTTTTGTGACTAATCCATCTGTTTATTCACTCTGTAGCCATCTTATCCCATGTGAGATGGGGTAAGCTATATGAGGTGCCTTCAGGAGGTGCATTGGTCTTTTTCCAGTTGGCCACAGAGAGTCTAGACAGGTAATTCAGACCAAAGACCTGAAATATACTTATTAGTCCAGTTTATATCCATGATATCCTGCTGTAAATTCATAATTGTTTCTACTGTTGTAATTAGTCAATCTTTTCTGCTGATGCTATGGGTAGACCCCGTGGTGCTATTCATGCAGCTGTCCCAGGGCAACCTGACTGATTAAATGTGGAACGCTGTAAAGCACAGGGGTTTATGCAGGACTGTGGATGTTTCAGGTCTGGGGATGAGCACAGGGAGATAGGACTTATACATATCTATCTATCTATCTATCTATCTATCTATATATATATATTTTCCACCCACCTCAGCTGAAAAGGAAATGGACAGGAAGAAAGAATCATTTGAGCTCATTTTGAAACATTTTGTTTGAACTGAAATTAAATGTTCCATGAATTTGAGAGGATTAATACAATTATTTTTTATGGTCAATTTTCAATTCAAAATGCCATTCTCCAAATCAAATAGCAAAATGTTTTGCTTGGCAAATCTGATTGAAGCACTTTGTTAGTCACGGTTTTCCACATTTTTGAGGCCAAAGATATTTGCTGAATTTGACCAATGCCAGTAGGTTTAGTTTCTCTAAACATTATTTTCCAATAAATATTCTAGTTTACTGAAATATTGTAAGAACTAAAGCCAATGTTTGCAACAATTACAATTTATGCAGAGGGTAACAAAAGCACTAAAAATTGCTTGTGAAGACATAAATCTGGTGTAGTTTCACAGAAGCCAGTGGCTTAGGATAAGTGAAAGAAAAAACAAAATAGCTCTATGTTAATGCTCAACATTCACTGATGAATGCTAAAGCACAAGCAATGTGCTCTATATCTGTATTTCTTCAGGCAGAAAGTGTGAGCAGACCTTTTTGCTCCTACACTTCATTTTCTTGAGGGCTATAAAATTGCAATTTATCTCCAGAATAAACCTACTCTCTGAAAAAATGATTTCTTATTAATTTCTTTATATGAGGTATTAATACCTCTTACTAGCTGTCACCTTCAGCCTGCTGAGCAATCAATAATTATGGCTCTCTTTACACATTCAACAATAAGCATCTATAATGAATGGCAGTAGCAAAGGTTGTTATCATTTGAGAACTCCATATAGAATCAATTTTAAATATTTTAATTCCATCTGCTCCCTCTCCTTCTTTATGGCTGAGGAACGTTTCTATGGCTGATGGTGACATGCTGGAATCCAAGCAATGTCTTTCTTGCTGCTGATGAGAATGATCACGGAGTGGGGAAATATATTTCAAATCCTTCCTGAAATACTTTAATGAATACCAGTGTGGGCAATAGGAAAAGGCTGTCCCAGTGCTTTCATAAAGTAATGTAAGGATCATAGAAATGGTGTCTAATTAGACAATTGTCCATGGAGGTTTTTCTAATTAATATCAGTGATTTGCTCAGAATCAGTTAATGCAGTAATTGCTGCCAAGCCTGTAAAGACAGAGGGATTACTGATGGTTTAACAATACATGGGTGATTTTAAAACCTCAGTGAGATTTGAGTCTGTTCCAACTCTCAATGAAATCAAATATTTCCACTGAAAGAAGAGTGGCCATTTGAAATTCAAAGGCTGCAGAAGATGCTGGGTTGCCTAGATTAGTGAGGTTCATCCATTCATCTTATTCTGATAAGAGAATTAACTGACTGTGCAGATTTGCTCTGAAGAAGATATCTGACAGTGAGTGTCATTTTATACCATTACTGGTGAAGGTATACAGGTGTCCTGATGCCAACAAGTGAAAACAGAAAATCTCAGTTTTTAAATATAAAATCAGTTCATAAGTATAAAGTAATTAACAGTGCTGTCACATCATCACAGTCTTTCCTAGCTGGGAAATGTGCTTTGCAAAATCACATTGTTCTCAGTGACATTTGCACAGGTTATTTTTTAGGACAAAAGAGCATCTCATTTTACTTTGTGCTTTGTTCAGTCCCAGTGGTTTCCTATATTGCTCCAAGAAAGATGTTCAGCTGTCTGGCTCATAGAACCTGGTGTGGGGTTTGACTATCCAAAAGCATTCAGGGGTTCCTCCAAAACATATGTATGTTCCTTAAAAACACTATGTATCATAGAATCATAGAATAATTGGGTTGGAAGGGACCTTAAAGATCACCCAGCTCCAGCTGCAACCATGGGCAGGGACCTCTCCCACCAGCCCAGGCCACCCAAAGCCACATCCAGCCTGGCCTTGGGCACTGCCAGGGATGGGACAGCCACAGCTTCTCTGGGCAGCCTGGTCCAGGGCCTCACCACCCTCATAATAAAAAACCATCTTCCTAATATCTAATCTAAACATACCCTGCTTCAATTTAAAGCCATTACCCCATGTCCTATCCCTACAACCCTGACCAAGAGTCCCTCCCCAGCTCTCCTGCAGCCCCCTTTAGGCCCTGGCAGACCACTGTGGGGTCTCCCCGGAGCCTTCCCCTCTCCAGGCTGAACAACCCCAACTCCCTCAGCCTGGCTCCACAGCAGAAGTGCTCCAGCCTCTGAGCATCCTTGTGGCCTCCTCTGGACTCAGTCCTACAGGTCCCTGTCCTTCTGGTGCTGGGTCCCAGAGCTGAGTGCAGGCTCCAGGTGGGGTCTCACGAGAGCAGAGCAGAGGGGGACAATCCCCTCCCTGCCCTGCTACCCACGCTGCTTTTGGTGTAGCCCAGGACACAGTTGGCTTTCTGGGCTGCAGGTGCACATTGCTGGCTCCTTGTCAAGCTTCTCATCCACCAGCACCCCCAGGTCCTTCTCCTCAGGGCTGCTCTCAATCCATTCTCTGCCCAGCCTGTGTTTGTGCTTGGGATTGCCCCAAGGACCTTGCACTTGGCCTTGCTGAACCTGCTGAAGTTTGCCCAGGCCCACCTGTCAGGCCTGCCCAGGTCACTCTAGGTGTCATCCCTTCCCTCTGGCATGGTGACTGCACCACACAGCTTGGCGTCATCAGCAAACTTGCTGAGGGTGCACTCAATTTCACTGTCCATGTCACTGACAAAGTATTAAATAGTGCCGGTCCCAATATTGACCCCTGAGGAACACCACTCGTTACTGTTCTCTGTCTAGACATTGTGGACATTAACCACAACTGTTTGAGTGTGACCATCCAGCCAATTCCTTACCCACCAAGTGGGCCACCCATCATGCATTTGATGGGTCTCTCCAGTTTAAAGATGAGATCATGAGGACAGTGTCAAATGTTTTGCACAAGTCAAGGAGATGCTGCCAGTTGCTCTCCCCCTATCCACCAATGATGTAACCCTGTTGTAGAAGGCCACCAGATCTGTCAGGCACAATCTGCCCTTAGTGAATCTATGCTAGCTGTCACTGATCACCTCCTTATTTTCCATGTGCCTTTGCATAGTTTCCAGGAGGATCTGCTGCATGATCTTGCCAGGTACAGAGGTGAGACTGACTGGCCTGTAGTTCCCCAGGTCTATTTTTTTCCCTTTTAAAAATGTGGGTTATGTTTCCCCTCTTCCAGTCAGTAGGAACTTCACCAAACTGCCACGACTTCTCAAATATGATGGCTTAGCAACTACATCCACCAGTTCCCTCAGGACCCACGGATGCATCTCAACAGAGAATAGTATCACTATTTTCCATGTCAGATGGCTGATTCTAAATTAAACTTCTAAAGATTTCTATTCAGAGGGATGGGAGAAGGAAAACTTGCCTTTGCCATCACAGAATAGCACAGATATAACTATCTATGTTGGCCTTCAACTTGGCTGTTTTTTTTTTTTTTTTTTTTTTTTTTTTTTTTTTTTCATACTGAAACCGAGGCACAGTCAAGCATGAGACTTGGCTATGGATAAGATTTTACAGCTGGGGAACCAGCCAGCAATGAGATATCATAGCTACATGGTACAGACACCTTTCAACTTCTACCCTTGAAGGTGGAGATATTTTCCATTTGCATTTGGTTTCAAGCAAAGGTGACAGCTGAGTTTAAAAAAGCATCTATTTAAGTGCTATCCAGGCTGAAACTATTCCTACCTGCAGGGAGGTCTTGGTCTTGGGAGAGACACAATGAAAGAAACGATATGCTTTGCAGTCAAGCCCTAAGTAAAGCAGTAAAAAAAAAAAAAATCATAAAAAGCATCTAGCAAATGACATAATGATGGAAATGGTCTTTTTCTTCATCAACCATAACAACTTTTATGTAGAAGTAACGATAATGGCATTCTTATGCATTTTAAGCATATGTGTAGAGTGACGCACCCAGCAGGTAAGGCCCCTGTTATGACCTATTAAGTTAATACATCAGGATAGGAAAATGAAGCTGAAAAGCATCATAATGAGGATCAAAATAAGAGTTGTCTTCCAAGGAGTTCTTTCACCTGAGTCACTGGCCTGTTACTTGGCTTTTCAAATAGCATTGACGTGGAGTCAATAGTAAACGTCTGTAGAGAAATACCAGCACAGAAACAAGTTGTGGGGACAGAAATATACACTGGCACAATCATGACTACACGGGGTCTGTGGGTCAGCCAGTCCTCCACAAAAAGAGCTGAAAACTTTGGTATTGCTTTCTCGCAACAGCTACAAAGCCCATGTTCAGAAGTACCTATTACTTTTGATTGTAGTTGCAATAAAATGTGACAGGGTTAAAAAAAAAAAAGACATCATTTGTTCACAAAGTCACAAAGTTAAAATTGAATACATTTTCACTTTCAGAATTAAACATTTCTAATTTCTCGCCTATGCTTTAGCATATTTTCTGTAGTGAATTTATGGCTGTAAGATTGCCTTAGCTAAGAATTACTGGAAGTGAAAAGTAAAGCTCTCTATCCAGCTAGTGCCATGAATAATGTGTGCATGTACTCTTACATATACCCATGTGTGCTGTTGTCAATTTTGGACATTTCAAGATTTATGAAATGTAAAACGCAATCCCCAAATGTTGGCAATTCTCACTGAGAATAAAATTCAAGAGTGAAAATTGTATGTGAATGACAAAAAAAAAAAAAAAGAAAGATCTTTATCAGTGAACATGTTCAGGAAAAAGAAATCATTTACCTCTTAGCCTTTTCTATGAACTTAGCATCTTTACTCATATAGGGTCCTTAGAAGTTGTCTCAGTTTTCCTGATATAAAAGGAGAACACACACAATAACAAGACTCATGTAAGGAAAGATTTTTTCTAAATAAGATTTTAAAAACATATGTTTTAAAACCCATTACCTCCTAATCCTTTTGGGGAGCAAAAGTGGTACAACATGCCAAACCCACATGCTGCAAATGGCTTTCTTGTCAAAATTCTGGTTATTAATATAAATGTTGTATAACTATGAATAACAACTATATCAGAATGAAAGATAGCTTTGGTGGGAGCTAATATGTGTATACACTGAAAGCTGGTTAAGCAAACCAGATCAAAAAGCTTGCCTGGTTGGAGTAAATGCAGAAGAGACAGCCCTGTGGAGTTAAACTGAGTCAGTTCAAACCATGGCTCTTCCACAGATATAATCTGCAACCTCAGATAAATAATTTGATTTTGATGTATGTTACACAACTATATATACATATACATATATTTTTCTCTCTATATATCAACCTAACTGCTGTACTTTTCAAATTGTGAAACGGAGATAAAGAGCATTCCTATCTTCCACCCTTGTCTGTCTTGTGCCAAAAAAATATATCAAACAAGGGTTCAGGGACTCACATTCTAGTTAGCTCTATCTAACTATATGCAACGCTAAGGTTAGAGGATTAATAATCTAGGCCAGAGTTTTGCTGTTATTTCATCTGTATACACTTTGGACACAGACCTTGTCCAAAGTCGCTACCAGAGTAGGAACAAAAACAATAGAAAGGGATTGGCTTATTTTCTAGATGCTGCCTGTCTGTGCTATCATTGAAAACACCATTGCATAAAGAGAACATGATTCAGTCTGTAGAGTCTGGATGCCATGGGGAAATCAGATGGGAAATACCATGAATTATATCCAAGGAGAAGGCAGTCTGGGCTAAAACAAAGTTACACATCTCAACTATTCTTGGTCAAATCATTGCATCTGACAGGAGAGATGTAATACAACCGTTTTTGTCTCTTTAAACCAACAGCTTTCAAGTCTCTTTTTTACATGAGCTTTCAACTGTTCTTGGAGAGACAACCAAGAGTTGTAAACGTGATATGTTTTAAGCAGTTTTGATGAGGACATCAGTTTTCATGGGATAGTGCTAGTACAATATTTTACAATAAAGTATAATAAAACCATCTGAAAACAAGTCCAGTCAATCTGAGTTCTCTTTCAAATACATATACTTCCTAATAAACAGATTATCTATTTTCTTCAAAGATCTATCCATATATATCCCATTCATAGCAGCAGGTTTTAGGGTGGACTTCAGACCAAATATTCAATCTTTGGGTTCCTAGGTTGAATGGAAGAAGTCAAAAATAAATATTTAAGTAGCATTGTAAGGCCATGGGTGAATCCTGTCTTTCAAACTTAGAAGGTGGAACATGGCATTTTTTGCAAGTGGAAAAAAGTTAAATATCAAAAGAGAGACAAGTGGTCCTGCCCCCACCTCATAGCCTTCCATCCTGAGAGCGATCTCAGCTCCTGCAGCACTGACCCCTCCTCATGTTCTCAAATCCCAGATTCTGGAGTATCGTGGATTTCACATCTAGCCAACAACTTTAACCAGGCTTCTGAAATTATCATATAGACTTCTAAAATAGGAAGATGTTAAATGCTAGTATCTAATACTATATATTTTATTCCCAATAGGCCACGACTGCCTGAAATAGCTGCACCCTCCAAGGAAAGCAAACAATTAGCCAGATAGCCATAAGCAGAATTTTGCACTGAATTTTCCATTTCCTGGCCTTGGAGCTCTCAAATCAGTGATGCTTTCTAATCTAGCCATATCAATGTTTCATGTTCTTAGTAAAACCTAACACTCTCTAAACCTCAGAATAGCTAAATCCAGTTAAGTGGAACAATTCTAAAGAGGATTTCAATGTTTCTTTAAATATGCTGCATGTCTTTTCCTTAAACTGGTCCAGTATTTTACATGAGAGGGGCAGAATACTTGTTTATTAGCAAACAGATTCTCACATTAGTTTCTTTTCCTGAATAAAGGATCTCTCTTTGATATTATTCATATCACGTATTTGCCCAGACATACTTTGCTGAACACAACATTAAAGAAGAATGCTTTTTTTTTTTTTTTTTCCTTTTCTTATGATATCAGAAGTATATTAATGAAAGTCTTTTTGCAGCTTCCTTTGTAAGACACTAATGCATGCTCTTTCCTTATCAGATTGGAACCTCTAGTGGCAGACCAATAATGGAGTGCTTCGTGTATAGGACATCTTTTACGTTTACCTATTTGAAGCACTACTATTTTAATTTCCTCAAAAGACATGAAGAAATCAGAAACAATCCAAACTGAAAATAAAAAGATCATTTCACAAAAAGACCTTCATAGACAGCATAGCAGCTCTAGGAAGATCGTAAAGGTGATTGGAGGATATCTGCCACCATTTTGAGCTCTGGCATTTAGAGAAGACTTTCTCAATAGAAAAGGGAAAAAAAAAGTAAAAGTAATTAAAATAAAAATTAAATAGAAACCATTCCCAGTTCCTACTTAAGGGATGTGTGGACATCAGGTCCAGCACCAAGAACTTCTGAGCAATCAGGGCAGAGCTCCAGGTGAGCAGCAAACTTGAACACCAGGTTCAAGTATAGGGCAACCATTGTGCTTGCACTGAAAGAAGAAGAGTTTAGTGGAAATAGAGAGAAGAGTGCACTTGGGACTGTGCAGGGTCTCAATCATATAACAGTTGGACAAAGGAGTGCAGTCTCAGGGACCAGATCACTGCAGAGCCGAGTTCCACCCAGAACCATCGTTTTCCCCAGTTATATCTAGGGGAGCAGAGTGAAACCAGGATTTTTAACTGTTGCCTAAAAAATCACATTGTTTTGTGAGTAAATTTTAGCCTTAGGCAGATTGTATAGGAGGGTGTAAGGAAGCATACGGAGTTTGTTTAGCAGAGAGGCAATCTTTAATCGTGTGAGTGGTGGCGGTGGGGAACACTGGTGAGAAGGGAGCTTAGAGGTGGCTAGGTTGGGCTTTGCTGTGAGAGGCAGCATCTTCACACTGCTTTGTGTGAACAAATCCACATGTCCAATTAATTTAGCACCAGCCCTGCTTGCATACACAGTCCAGAATTTTTACATGAGATGGAAATAAATAATTCCAAGCTCCCCATTGAATGCTAGCACTCAATTTCTTGTGCTGCTGGTGGACTTGGTTTGTAAGAATGCAAGGTCAAAATGAAGGGTGTGGGCGTACTGCTCCAAGCGAGCGTCAAATGCACTAACCTCCAGAGCATAAAAATGAGAAACCTTGACAAAAAAGATTGAAATTGAAGGAACAGGCTGCAGATAGCTTCCACTTTACCTTTAGAAATGCAAAGAAGTTTCACTGCCATTCATACACAACAAAGAAAACAACACCCAGATGAGGATCTACATATTATTTACACAACCGGCATTTTTTACTCTCAGTAGTCTGCTTAAGCTTGACCTTAATTAACATAAAATACATTTCAGGCAAGTGTAGGTGGACAGAGAAAGGGCCTGGGTTAAATTCTAAGTTGTCCCTAATAAATACCATCCTGGGGTCCTGCCCTGAGCCATCTGGATGCTGGTTGCTGCTGTTCCTATCTGCAAACATTAACTCAAAGGGCTGAACAAAGCAACGCTTCACTAAGGGAAGAAAATGCCAGCAGGAAGACAAGCAGGCAAATATTTGATAACGACCAATCATTTTCTGGAGTACAACAGTATTTTTTTAAAGCTCTCCTTTCATTTTGAGGTGAGGCAACTGCCAGCCTGCTGGCTGTGCCCCCCTCTTGTAGTAATAAGGTTTTCCATGCAGGGTTCCCTCTTTCTACCTCTGTCCAGCCAGCTCTGCTGGATAGACAGTGCAGTGATAGACCTACAGTGCAGTGATAGACCTACAGTGAAGATGCAGCTAACGTAACAGCTTGAGCTGCCCATGGCTGACCCCACTGAGGTGTCACTTCAGTAGCTTATCCCACTGTTTCTTGGTTTCTGTGCTAAAGAGGCCACATGGAGAGGAGATTCAGCCTTTGCTACCCTGTGAGAATCTTGTGGAGGGTCCTCTCCATGGTTTTCAAGCCCTGTTTACCTTAATGCAGCAAATTACAGCCTTAGACTAGGTTGTCCACAACCTGGGCATGCTTCTGTATAGTCAGTTCTCCATTAACATTAACAAAGCCACATTAACATGTTGTTTTACTACACCTGTCCTTTGGGGCTCAGCTTGACACCTTTATTTATTAATTTATTTATTTTTAAGGAGTGTTTCCCAAATATGATA
This sequence comes from Heteronetta atricapilla, assembly GCA_011075105.1. Lineage (NCBI taxonomy): Eukaryota > Metazoa > Chordata > Aves > Anseriformes > Anatidae > Heteronetta > Heteronetta atricapilla. The sequence goes on along the minus strand of CM021732.1, from coordinate 4,488,168 downwards.
AAAATAACTCACAAATGGAGTATGTCTTCCCTTCAGGTCCCCCTCTCTAATGGACACCAATGGGTCAAGATCCCCCTGCCCAGGACTTCCATCCACCTTTGGGGTCTGGTCTCATTGCTCAGGACTTCATTGACTCACTTTTTTGTTCAGGGATGCTGCATGGTGCGTGTTCATAAACCTCTCCTTCCCCTTTCTTTCAGCAATAGTTTCTCATCTATTTTTTATTGACATTGCAGGACTGCCAAATCTGTTCATTACTTATTTAAGTACCCTTCACAGTGTGATGACATTTGCCAGCTCCTCCCTTAAACAATTACCTTTATATCTTTATTGTTTTCTGTCCCCAGAGCTGCTTTCACAGTGCTTAATGTAAAACCATCCTCCAGCCATCCCACGTAGACTCAGCTTCTTGTCAGAATCAGCGAAGAGACTCTGAACCATAATCAATTCCATATTTCCCCACAGGTGAAAGATAATCTCTGCCCCTGAAACCCTCATTTATCCAAGACTGCTGTGGTCAAACAGTGTCACTACTGCCATGAGTAATCCAGGCAATGCTGGGGCTTTGATGTAACTTGCAGAGGGGGCTGTCTGGGCAAAGAAATATCTGTGGGGACTTTTTTGACCTCCAATATTGCCAGGCTGGCCAGAGCACAGAGTTGTCTTCACCACTCAACTCCATCCCCATGGCTCTCCTGCACACCTTTTGCTGCAAATGCCTTTGGTCTTTTGGGATGTATTAAGGCATACTAGTCAATGAGATAGAAATGCATTGATTTCTTTTTAAGGCAAGCCCCCAAATGACCTTCATTTCTAATGTTTCAATTTTTCATGTGCATTACCAGGAAATTATCTCCTCTCACTGCACAGGAGCCCTTCACTGTCCTAACTATCCTTTATGCTTCCTTTTGCCTCACTGTGGCAATGCAGAGGGAAGTGATGATACAAGACAACCTGACAAGCTGTCAGGTTTTTAATTCATGCTTAAGAGTTGCAAGTGGAGGCTGGAAGCATTATTTCCACAGGCTGAAAAAAAAAAAGAAAAAAAAAAAAGTAGACTAAAATAACACCATGATGATAAACCCTTCACCAGAAGGAGTGGGAAGGGGATTATTTTCGACCAAATATCAGGCCTGACCTTCAGCTTGGCAAACTGCATAAGCCTTTGCCCCCAGCATCGGTTTGTTTGTCAGACGTGCCCAGGGATGTGTATTTCACAGCGTTCAAAGTACCCTCACGTCTCCATATGGGGGAGCCTGCCAAACCTCTGCCCACTGTTTTCTTGGAAGCATGAGCAGTTTCAGGGTGAGAAGCGGCTCTTTCTGCCTCCTGAAATCAGCCGCCTTATTTCCAAAAATCACCACACTCTTGTTGCTTTTCAGAGAAGATTTGCTTCTCCGGAGGCTCCTCCAGAGGCTCCAGCTTCTCTGGCAGGCAGAGGTCCCAAAAAGCAAGAAGTGGTGTCTGTGGAGTCCAGGCTCCTCCAGGTTTGCAGCCTGTGTCTTTTGCAGTGTCCCAGCACAACACACCACCACAAGGTCAGCTGCCCCAGTCCTCCCCACCAGCCCCAAGAATGCCAGTACTGGGGTTAATTCTGACTTACACACATGCCAACTGAGAGCCAGAATCAGTGAAAATCATGTATAAAGCTGAGGATTTGCTGCCTGTTTCTTAGAAACCATTAATTTGGTTTGCTCTCCCTCAGCCAGGTGCTGATTTTCACAACACCTGAAATAAATTTTCTCTTAAACTACAAAATATGATCTTAAATTTGGTTTCTGTGGCAAATACATTCAAAAAGGATCAGGGGAGACTGACAGACAAAAGGGCAGGTGAACATATAGCTTTCAGAGGCTGAGTTTGCTTAGAGGCAGCAGAAATACCACTTTAATTCCAGACCAACAATACATTGAATTTACCTGGCTTCAGAGGACAACGAAGTCTGAAATTCCAACACACAAATCCGAGTAGAACTCAGTGGTTTTAATACACTTGGGCATTTTTCCAACCTGTGTGTCAGTGTGAAACCCTTTGCTATAGTACAGAGGAGGAAGGCAAATTCACTGAACTCAAAAATGGAAGGAAAATGCCTTTGTGAACATTTAGGCATGACTCAGAGGAAAGCTTTCAAGGTATAAATGACATCGAGTTGCTCTGGAGCTCCTTCATGGCTGGGCAAACATAGCAGGGATGCTTCTGATGTATTTATGCCTCTGTGTGAAGAGGTACACGACAGGACAGAGAGTGGTCATTGCCATCCCTACTTTTCACTGATTTCAGCATTTCAATTGCTGCTGCTAAGCTTCTCTTTCCCAAGTCCTCTGCTTCTAACAGCTCTTCTCTATTAGCCTTTTCTCTGTTGCTGTATCTATATCATCCCTGAATATCAAAACACTGTCCTGTCCTCATTTTTGTGCCTCTTTGTTGCATACCCTTAATCTGTTAATACTGTTTTCTGCTGGTGTCCCTTGGTGCTAGACTTAAAGGACACACAACATTCAGCAGATCAGGCTGGGTGATGTAGCACATCTTTTCTTAGCAATCTAGAAAAGCAGAAGCATTAATATTTTCATGCAGAACCCCCAAACATTATTTTATTTTATTTTATTTTATTTTATTTTATTTTATTTTATTTTATTTGGTGTGATATTGTGGGAAGCTGGTTTTAAGTTTATGACCAAAGCAAGAATCTTCTTAAAATACAGCACCTCTGTTATGATTAAAGTGATATCAACATGTTCAAAACCACTGAAAGATTGATCTAATTGAAGGAAAACTAAGAAAGTATCTTCAGTTTCAGAAGAAACAGGACTGAACCTTACCTGTGCAGCACTCAGCTCAGGAGGAAAAATTAGCATACATGCTTCAGAACAAGACCCACTAGTAAATCTTATAACACTTTTATTTGTGGACCGTTGGAGTAAGAATATGTGGAGAATACTTAAAATCCTAGAGAGAATAAACTATGCTGTAAAATGATCTTTGAATTAGTCATCAGAAACGAGGAAAAGCAGAGATCCTCATGTTACAGCCAAATTAGTCACCTCCTTGTACTGGAGAAGTTACATCTCTACTGGATGTCTTTGCCTTCATACATCATTCCGGAAAACTCCTGTCCAAAGCCTAAACAGCAAACAGAAAAAATCATCAAGTATGTGTTAATCTGCTTTAGCCACGGTTTTCCAGTGCTTTGGTCGAATTAAGAGGATTGGTACTTCTTCCTATTGTTATTTTGGTCTGGGCTTTGTTCTTCCTATTTTTAGCTTTGCTAAGCACAGTCAGCTGGGAAGAGCTTATGTTGCTACAGAAGTGCCTAACACCTAAGAGCAGCCAAACTTCAATGGCAATTACTTCGTTTGGAACTGTTGTCTTGGATAAGGCATTTTTTCTTTTCTTTCTTCCTCTTTTTATTTTTTATTTTATTTTATTTTCAGTTTGTTGCTGTTGTTGTTGTTTTTCCTTTGATTGTTTGTTTTCATGGTGGTTTATTGTATTCTGGGTACTGCTACAATTACTGAGCAGCTCAACCTTGAATGGTAGTCTATTAGATCCAAATCCTACTTACTGATGATTTAAATCACAGGGTTCTAAAGTTGCTGTTTGTTCTTGTGATTAAGTTGTCATCATAACTTCCAAGTCAGTTTGTTAATGAGTCTATACAACTTGGTATAAGTAGCATGTACACACAAGGGCAGTCTGCTCACTTTTATACCCAAAGTAGTAGCTAACTGTGTTAACCCAGATCCCTGTAACTCTGCTGGGCAGAAAATACCACAAAAAAAAAACCCTGTGAATTGAGTTTTCTTGCAAAACAACTCAGTGGGATTTGGCCCTACACGTGTTATGGCTCTATGGTTTCCAATGCACAGCCAGAAGCTAGTACCAAAAAGATGCAGGGGATGTAAACTCAGGTTCAACACCAAGATCTTGACTATATATGCAATATTCATTCCTCTGCAAAATGCCACAAGAGTATATTCCAGAACATCCTTAGTTGCTCCTCAAGGAGATGGACCTCCATCAGCATAGACTCTTTTGAGGAAGATTTATGTGCTTTGTCTTTACACAGCAATGGGCAGCCTTGATATCAACACGACTAATAAAGTGTTATGACCAGTACCATAACATCATGCTGGGATCAGTTATTGCCAAAATAGAAGGCTGCTTCTTTTGTCCTAGGACCTCCTTCCCTCTTTCTCCTGTGAGACATGCTGATTGAAGAATATCCCCAGGCAGCAATTTGCACACCATGGAAGCAAAAAATTTATCACAAATCCCCACAAAACTGGCTGTCAACATATATGACCTATTCTTTGCAATCAGTTCATGCCTCAGCATTAGCTGTGGCATGAGGGAGTGGGAGGATTCAAAAGTTTGTGTGCTCACCACTCAGACTTCAGTGTGGATGCAGGGCCTTCTTAGGCTTTTTCTGCTGGTTGAATCCTGAGATGTCTAAACATTACATTTTTTTTTAACTAGTCTGTGTTGATTTGTTGGGCTCTGTTAGGTGGTCAGCACCTGGGACTTAAGCCAGGGAAGTAGGTTGTTCCTTCTGCTCGAGGTGGCAGGATTATCCTGGAAAAGGTGCTGCCACCAGATGCAGGCCCTGCTGCACAGCTAGTGATGCTGCTGAGGATTGGCTTGGAGACACCATGGGAGAGGGTTGCCTTCCCAGTTGATCTGAAGGGCAAAGTCTTTTTATGCAACCTCATGTGGGTCCCACCAGTAATTTATGGACTCTTTTAATATCTTGCAAATTAGACAATTATTCATCCCTCGAGATGCCCTGGGCTAAGGTTGTTATTGCACTGAAAAGGTGAAAGTGAACATTTGGCATTTATCTGAATGACACAGTGTCACTGATACAGCAGACTCCCCAGGGGCACTGGAAGAGCTTTCCTGACGGGAGTATGAGAAGCAAGTAAAATCTTTGCAAAGACCAGCTATGCCACCAGCCTGCTCTCTGGCCCAGACACACAGTGCCACAAAACTCCTTGCTGGCAGGGCTCTAAGCAGCTTGCTGGAGCCCCTAAATTCACAGTCCTGTGTATATTGCCACTGAAATGCTCTCCACATCAGACTTCTGCAAGAAGAGAGAGTGTAATTTGCCCAACATTTGCTTCCAGGAAAGGGGAAGGAAAATTATCATAAGGGCCAGCAGCAAGGTACTGTATATTCTCTCCAGGCATTTGACGGTTGTAAGGTTGCCAGAAACACCTCCACCACTCCATCTGTCACTAAGAGCATTTTAAGAATGTGGTTCTGTCCCTTATCCCGAGAAAGACATAGGAGGGGAAAAAGGCTACTGGGATAGAAAGGGTTTAAAAGGTGTGTTTTAAAGAAACATGGAAAGTACAACCAGGCCAGCGTTTTGTGCTTGGAAACAGCCCACCCTGGTACTGAATCTATTCCATATTGCCTTTTCCTGATGTTTGATGTTTAGCATGGTTCTTCAAACCAGCCAGAGCACCAGGTTTTTATTAATCCTCAACTCACTTGCTGTGCCAAATGCTGACAGTTCATTAAAATTAACTGGCCTATGGAGAGGAGAGGGCATTTCATGAAGCCATGAAGGCACCATTTATAAAACTGGGAGATGCTTTATTTATTTATTTATTTATTTATTTATTTATTTTTCTCAGACAGCACGTGCTTGTAGATTTCCCATCACTGTGCTATCCTAGAGTTCCTCAATGCCTTCTGCATGTCTCTTCTTGCGACATAACTTGGGAACAGTGAAAAAGGGCTTAAATTATGTGTCAGCAGTCACACAGATGGTCTCTGTCAGAGCAGAAGCTGTCCGCAGCCTGTTTCCCTCTCACCTGCTATGCGGCAGTGAAACAGCGATGATATAGCTATAAGAAGGATCTAGTTTTTAATTCAGTGTAACATATGAGCTCAGCCTCCTCAGCGAACACAGCACAGATGGAAAAGGCTGTGCAGCATTCCTGCTGAAAAGGCTTTTTTTTCAACCTAAGGACAGAATCCTAGACACAGATAATACAATACAAATCTGCTGTGAGGAATGAATAGGTTCTATAATGTCACCAAAGAAAATAAATGGCATTGCAAGAAGAATTGCCCAGCTCACATAAAACATCTTCACTAGAGATGAACCTCACATCCATGTAGTACCTGTGGGTACAGTTTAGGTGCAGTGGTGAAAACCAAGACCCTACATGGCTCTAAACCAAGAGGAGTTAGCTAAATTTCCTGTGCATTTCCTTCATGCCAACTCATGTGATGAACAATATACACATTACATACTATGTACATGTGCACAAACACATGCATCAAAGGCCTCTCACAAAGATGACACAGCTTCTCATTTATGTGAATAGATTTTTGGACAGGAAAAGATGATCCTTTGGTTCACCAAAATCCTCCTGAATATGAGACTAGATGTCATTAAAACAGAAAAAAATGAGAGACCTCGGGGTGTTGCTCTGCAACATACTGTGCAAACCATCCCCTGGGATGTATTACAATTGGTAAATCTTCAAGGAAAATACTGCAAGAAACCAAGCAAAATTGACACTAATTATCTGTGGTAAGTATGCCTAAGTGGCAGCAACCAAATAATGCTAAGTGAGGATGAAGTGGATGACTACTGGGGTCCAGAATTTGCTTTTATTTAATACCTGACCAAAAAATGTGCCCCAGTCTATCACTAACCTTGGTGCCTCTATAATCCTCATTAAATCTTACAATGAACTGTCTACAGTCTTCACAAAACCTATTTGCATACAAGCAATATACAAATGAAGAACTCACAATTTCCCACAGTTATGTAAATTTCACAATATTAAAGTTACTGATTAGAGGAGCCCCAGCAATTCTTAAATCTAATCTAATTACAAAAGAGATTTTCAAAAAATGGAGAAATTAATTATGGAGAGAAACATTAACTCTAGGTATTCACAGAGCCATGATGCAAGGTCAACCTACTAACATTATTTAGAGTTTAACTAATGCAGTCCAGAAAAGAGATAACAGTGAAGGAAAAGAGTGTATTTTTTTTCTTCTGGTTCCAGGTCCAGAAAGGAAAAACAAAACCAAAATCTTCCTCCCTCAGAGGGATGAATTGCAAGGCCTGGAGTAAGAATGAGAGGTGCCTGAAAGAGGTTGGACCTGTATGTCTGAGCAAAAGCTTACGAGTAAATAACAGCCATATATTTATTTTATTTATTATTTTATTATTTATTTATTATTTTATTTTGTTTATTATTTTTCTTTTTCTTTTTCTTTTTCTTTAATAAATAAGGGAGCACAAATTTTAATGTCAGCTGTCCTGGTTTCAGATGCAACCAGATGCTGAGAAGTTGAGCATGCCATTTTAAAAGCATAGGGTTAAGATTACTGATGTAAACACATCAAGTGTTGTGTGCCAAACTGCTTAAACTAATTTATGGTTTCTGGGCAAGAAGCACATACTGGCTACTCACTTTGCAATTATAAATCGTCATGAAAAAGATTTCTGGTGTTGATGGTTTAAATGTATGGCCTTGGACAAGTCATTCAGTTCAAACATCACCCCAGCCTCAGTAAAAGTAAGGTGTCTACAGTGAGTGTATTTCACACAGCCCTTCTACTCTAATTCAAAAATATCTGTATATCTAATGTCCATTTTCTCTTGTGGCATGGGGTGAAATTTCTGAAATAAATTGAACTTGGAAAAATAACAAATTATCTCTTTCACCCACAATGATTTATGCTGTATGTACTGAATTTTAAAACAATTGCACTCCCTAAAGATGTGTTATTGTGTCAACATAAAATAACACTTTAATTAACGGAACTGCCCTTAAAAGGGTGGGGGAATCAAAAAGAGCAGCAATAACAGCAGCTGCATGCCTAACTTCACTGCATTTAAAGAAACATAACTACAATATTCTGAATAGACAAAAGATTTTTTCCTTTCATCCGTGTAGTCAAATAATTTTTAAAAAATGCATTAAGAACAACCAATGCAACCTAAAAAAATATTGATTTTAAAATAAGAACATTTACTTTACCAGCACAGGATGGAGCAAAATAGGTCTGTCAATGGAAACCTTAAGTTGAGAAATAAATAGAGCCCCAGTCTAGAAGAAAAGATTGCAATTATTACTAAATATAGTTAAGAAAACACCTTCCAAAAGAGATAAGTGAAAACTTATGCTGAACAGTATGAGTTTAGTACTCCATCTACTAGGAAATCTAAACATAAAATTAGTGTATAATGAATTAATCTTTCTTTTTAACAGAATGACCTGTTCTGAATTTTCCTGTTGAAATGAATGGTTATTTTTTCTTACAGTACCTGCAAGATGGCAAACAGAAAAGCTGTGTTCAGGCAAATATGCCACACTCTAATAATGCTACTACACTTAGAAAACCTTAGAGTAGCTGTACAAAAACAAATTCTAATAATAAACTTCTCTACTGTAGTCATGCACAGAAATGAAGAATACTTACAAAAGTCAATGGAGTCGAACTATTGCGAGTTGAATGCAACCAAATTGGAAAGGAAATTCTAATTCTTGTGGCATTTAGTCAGTTTTACTTATGACCCAATCAACAATAAGGCAATAGCTTTTGTTTTTACATTACACAATGCTTCATTATATGTCATGTACCCAATTATTGTGATAGGATTAAATCACAATGGGACTAGCCTCTATCCATTGGAGCATACAGTGTGGGCTCAACCAAATGGAAATAACTGGTTAACTGTTGATGTTAACATGTGCACCGTACAGGCAGAACAAGGATTTATTTGTGAAGAATAACACCACCAAAGCCCAAGACATTTTACTTGACACCAAAAAAATGTTTGTCATTTTGAAGTGAATCCCGATGAACCCCCTCAAATGGCACTTGGAAATGGATGGCATATGGCATATTGGAAAAGGATGTGTTTATTGTAATTTTGTATTTGTAGATAACATTACTGTAGTTACAAACACTCAAATATATATGTTTGCAACTTTACTAAAATTATAGGATACGACTTTAATTATTCAACTCCTGTTACATCTTATTACTTTTTAAAATCCAGCTATTTAATGAGTCAAGATTTATTGCCTATTCCCAACAGAATAAACCTTACATTAGCAAAGAAACTACTACAACACGATGACTGGCATCAGCTCCTAAAATGCACCCAGAACAATGGACACAAACCTGTAATCACCATCCATCACGATAGGTAGGAAATATCTCAACTACTGGGTAAAGTTAAAAAGGATGGAGAACATAAACGGTCAGAAGTCTTGCTTGGATGGTCCTTTACAACAACGAGAGTATTTAACCTAATGCTACAGGCCATTACAATCTTGCTAATTCATGTTTATTATTGAACATTATGTTACACATCAAGGTAGGATGAAGGCTAAACATTACATTACTACAAGAGCCTCCCCATGAATGTTATACCATCTAGCCCCACTAGATGAAACATTCTTTAATAGCTATAGAGATTAATCAAACATGAAATTGTTCCCTCAAACTTTGACTGAAACAGGGCTTTGTCTATGTATAGACAAGAGGTGATCACACTAATACTCTGAGAGACAAACTGACTTCAGTCATGTGGTGGAGTAGCTCTTTCCCAAACTCAGCTATGGTTCAAGATAGCGTAGCCCAGTCTGGGAAGTACCGGAACTGTACGTTCTGGAAGGTACCAGAATGATGTGTCTGGTGGAAAACACCAAAATTGCTTTATCTGAACTCTAGCCAAGATAGAAATGTACTGACTAACAGTCAACACCTCATGGTCCTAAGAGCCCCTTGAGATCTCCAGAGATTCCAGAGGACTGTGACAGTCAATCTCCCCCTGAGCTGGGATGCCTCTCAGGGTAGATTTCACAAGGATCAAGGTGCAAATGCTGATCAAGGAGAAGGATGAATAATTCATAAAAAAGGGGGGAAGTTTGTGAGCACATGACTGAGTTTCGGACCCCCCCCCCCCCAATAGCCTGCAGTAAGTCTTGTGTGAGCCTCTCCATTCTCAAATCTTTAAGTCTCTGTTTCAATTGTAGTAAATTTTGTGGAATCATTGCGTTGAATTGACTGATGATTAAGTTCTGTTAAGAATCACATAATCTAATCTTATGATTTACCATAAAAATATTAATAAATCTTAAATTGCTACTAAATCAAAGTTGTGTAAAAAATCTATTTGCTACAGTCATGAAAGGGGAATTGAATCAAGGTAAATTTAGAGCTGTCTGTCTGAATGCTTCACAAGCTCAGGCTGGGGTCCTTTAATCATTCTAAATTTTTATATCAAGGATAAGTTAGGGAAAAAAAGAGAAAACAAAGCCACTGAATGTGGATGGGAACATGCAGAAGTCATGCAGACTGAAAGGCAGTGTGAGCCATGGCATATCTGGAGGGAAGAACAAAGCAGTACTGAGAGCCTTGAACTCCATGGTGTGAGATCTGAGAGACCTCTTCATCAATCAGCACAAGAGAGAAAGGAACACACAGCTCTAGAAAGAGTGAGCAAAGCAGATAGGCTGGGCCTGACATCGTGCCTGTCTGGATTGTGTTGTTCCAAAATGTGTTCAAAATTAGGGTTTGAGTGACACCGACTGCTAACTACAGGAAAGCAAGTGAATAGATTGGACTCTGGCATGAACCATGGCCCTACACAAAGCAGTCTAAGCACATTGCTGAAAGTGCAGCAGCCTATGGTATTTTACTCTGTCTTTGCCAACAGAGCACCCTTCCTCTGGCTATATATGCATTAGGCTCTAGGGACCAGGTAGCACGTGCAAATTGAAACAGAGATATCAGTCATTGTTATTTTCACCACTTGCTGGTGTGAAGTCATCTCAAAGGACTTCATAGTCCTTGCACGAATCCCTCTTGTCCCACTGAAAGAGCCACTTCTGGGGAGAAACAACTCTGGGGATTTCATAAAAAGCAGGGCATACGCCTCATTTGGTGGGGACAATATGTCATGAGAACAATGGTGTGATGTCAGCCCGGACAGTCAATGCTCCTCCCACATCACTTGTGCGTGCAGTTCCAGGCCCCACTACAGCCACAGAGCTGCATCAGAAAGATTTGCTCGTTGGCATTGGCATGGGTACAAGGAGAAGGAAAATGCCGGGAGAGGCAAGCACACAGCTGATGTTAGTGAGCATTTATCGCTATTTTGACATTGAGCTGTTAAGTGGCAACACATTTTGCTGAGGTAATTTTCCATCGCTTTGCAAATGCATGCACCATACTAAGGCAGACACTTGCTCTAGTCTCTGTTGGACCTGCCTAAATCTGCAGTCATGGTGAGTCTGAAATAAGGGTGAGAAAAAAACAATGTCCTCAGGAATATAATCCAGTCTGACCCATTCACGGGCACACATCATGCTGTCTTCACCTTTTAGACATGCACACATTCTCATAATTTCACATTTTAAAAGTAGGTGCCTGCTGAGAAGGCTGAACCTAAAATCAGTAGGCTGTGGGAAAAGCAAATTGCCCATGCTGTCAGCAGCTAAAATAGTCTGGATTGGATTTTATATAATGGCATCAACAGCTTAAAAATTTGTGTCTAGTCACACACAACATATGCACATTCACCACACACAACATGACTGTTTATGTATATATATATTTATAGAACATTTGGAAAGCCTATTGAGTTTTGGTTTTCTGAAAGTTCTTTAACATGACTAGAAACAGGGGAGGCTGTGTCCTTTTGAAAGAAGCTGAGAAGATGAAGGCCACCTCTAGATGTAATAAGCCAAAAGATATAGCCTGGATTTATAGGCTTACCTATGACACCAAAGTAAGCAGAAGGGAATGCAGTTGCAGGCTAGCTCTGTATCTTTTAGTATCATGGTTTTAATTTAGACAGTGTCTGAAGGAGGTCCGTCTCAGTGGATAACACACCAGGAAAGGACTCAAAAGCTTAGAGCCCACTCCTTGTTCAGCTGTGTGCCCTGCTCTGTTCCCTCACAGTGAAGCACTTTCAAAGCGGTGAGCAGGAAACGTCATATGAGTGACTTGCTCTTGGAGTAGCTTGGGAACCGCTACAACAGCTTGATGCTTTATTTTTTTCTTCAGATTTGTGAAGTAAAATTGCAAATCTCCCTCCAAAATGAAACAGTGATTCCAAAAAGAAGTTCCTTGATACCTCTGAAACAACTGCCATTGCAAAGCACTTTGTTGCACCACTTCCCTCATGCTAAGTCCCTGCTCTTGTCTGTGTTTGGTATTGGAGGTGTGACACCCAAGACTCCTCTCCCCTGCGTCCCTCAGCTGCCAGTGAAGGGAGAGAAGTTTCCCTGAGAGCTGCAGCCCTGGAGAAGCTGTTCTCCCTCCACTGAGACAGGTTAAGGACAGAGGCATTGCAAACTACGAGATCGACTACCCATCACATTATTACCTCACGCTGTGATATTTTCATCAGAATATCACAAGTGGAGTTCAACAGTTCAGCTCTGCTGCTGCAGCAGATCTCTAAAGAGAGACACATTTTGACAGGAAACTCTTTTTTTATTTCCAACATATGTGTTCGAATTATTATTTTTATGTCATCATATCTAACTGGACTTTAATATAGCTGCCTTTTGAGACTGATACTTTGAATTTCTTTTTTGAAGTAGATAAATTTCTCCCAGTTGGTTCTGAGGCTGAAAGCAGTAACTTCAACTTTACATTTGGACTAATCTAAAAATGAGTGTCTGCTACAGATAAGACTTGTATTGTGAAGGACAGTATTTCTTATCTCAGGAGGTACTTACTTTTTTTTTTTTTTTTTTTTCTTGAATATATGTAACCTTCAATGACATTTTTATGACTTGGTATTTGCTGAAAGACAGTCAACAGACACAGTTACATGTATTCCAAAGGGTCTTGTTAGAACTCATTCATTCTCTACACAATTTTAATGAGGCTATAACCATGGTATCTATCTGCTATATGCATGCAATCCAGATTAGTAATAGGATTTTCTGACATCAGGAAGTCCACTGGGGATATTTTGTTGAAATTTCTCCTGCTTAATGGGATGGGCAGCAAGATAAACTTGAGAGAGAGTGACTGGAAGCAACCAATCTTTTGAGAGAAGCTATCAGCATTGAATCTGGGGCAGGATATTGATTGTCTCCATCATTTCTTAACAAGACTGTTGTCCTTTGCTGACCCCATAGCCATTGTCAGTCCTGGGGAGTGTGAGTTTACCATGGATAGAACTTTTTTTTACAAAAACTTTTGTTCACGTTATCCTAAATGGGCACATGCAGATGGAACAGGGGGACAAAAAAATCCAAGCACATACAACAGGTTTGGATGTTATCACCTCATCAAAGAATACTAAATGTTACTAGTTCCCTGTCTAGAGAACAGGGAAGATGTAATGACAAGCTGTCCTCAAGCAATCAGGTCCAGTACCAATCACCAGCACCTTTTGTCTACAGGGATATGGCAATTGCCACAACTCTGATTATGACTTTTCAGCAAAGATGTATATGGCTCTTCTACTGTTAATTCATGCATGATTTCTTTCCAAAGAGACTAAGGTCTACACAAGAAACCTGTCTCTTCTTTGAATGAAGCCACATCATTAACAGATAGGATCTGAGATAGCTTCTCCCAGTTCTCCAACTGAACTCAGTTGTACTGGCTTGTATTTGGTACTGTAATTATTTCTATAAGGGCACTCACTGGCATAAAGGAGATGTGGCCACTGCTGTAAAAATTGTTGACAACTGTCTCAGAGACACTGCTACAACTAAAATAGACTCTTTTCAAGCTAAAATTCACCCTTTCAGCACAGGCAGTGCACAAGCACGGTGCCTTCTTCCACGATATTTGTGGATGCATACCCAGGAACAAGACTTAACAGCCCCCTCTTAGAAGATGGGATGCAGAGAACTGTGCAGGACTGGCGTGATCACTGCCACAGCCTGACACACCACTGAAGCACCAGCAGCAGGCACAATGCCCAAAACATTTTTAATTTTACAGCCAATCCATTTTCAATATAATTCTTTCCTGCTGAACTGTAATTTATTTGTGATAACAACAAATTCATTTCGCTGAATGGCTTTTTAATACCTCTAACTATAAAAAAAAAATTAAGTTTGCCACATGTTCCTCCTCATTGTCAGCTCAGCAGTGGATTATTTTAACTTGTGCTTAAGCTTTCAGGGCCTAGGCATGGATATATACTAATGATTAGCCAGTTTACTTGAACAGTAGAGATTTATTGAGATAAAGCAAGAGACTTACATTTCTGTGTGCTCTCAACAATCTGCAGGATTGAAGACTTTTTTTACCACAGCATCCATCAGTGACAAGCACTAGAGAGCTGGAAATTAAGCATACAGTAATAATAATCACAGTGTAATGGCCTCCCGGCTGGGCTGAGCATCTGTTTTGCTTGCAGCTCAGCTAGTGACAACTCTTTGCTCTTAAACAGAAATTCATCTGACTAAATATAGGCATCTCTAAGGGAGCAGACTCTCCGAGCTAGTCCCTCTGGGCTCCCTAGACTGTGGAGTATAGGGACTGGTCATGAATCTGTGTCCCAGGACACTGCTGTCTCGTCTGGCATTTTCCCAGGTCTCCCAGAGCTCCTCCATGGAGAGGTGGCTCATGGCATGGCCCCAGGCAGGATAAGTGGGGGCTCCCCTCACCTCCCATCGTGATCCAGATGTCACAGTGATATCTGACTGCACTCTCTGGTGTCACTGATGTGTGTGCCCATGAGTAGTCTTCATACTAGAGACCATGCTGAGACAAGGGACAAGGAGGAACAGTTCTAAACTAAAAAAGGAAAGATTTAGATTAGATATTAGGAGGAAGTTCTTCACTCAGAAGGTGGTGAGGCACTGGCATAGGTTGCCCGGAGAAGTTGTGGATGCCCTATCCCTAGAGGTGTTCAAGGCCAGGTTAAATGAGTGTGGTGTTTTTACCCAGCTGGGCAGCTGAACTCCAGCACAACCACTCTCTCACTCCCCCTCCTCAAAGGGAAAGAGGGAGAAAATATGATAAAAAGGGCTCAAGGACTGAGGTAATGACAGGGAGATCACTCAACAGTTACCATCACGGGCAAAACAATTGACAATGAAGTCAGTTGACAGTGAAGTACTCATGTTTGAAGGACCTCAAATTTGGGCTGGACTAGCCTCCTCAGCAGTCTCACCTCATCTGTGATGAGATGGCTTACTTGATGACTGACAGGCAATTGCAAAGAGCATAAACATACAGCTATGTGCTCCTCCCCTTGCCACAAGCACAGCTTGGCTTATATTAATGTACACATCTAAAACAGGTCAGCTAAACATTGCTTTAGAGATTTCTTCTCTCCCCTCACTCTAAAAGGAGGATAAGGAGATTGGTTTAGGTGTCTAAGGCTATTTGGATCATATTTTTTTTTCCAAAGGTACTGGTTTTTTTTTGTTTGTTTGTTTGTTTGTTTTTCTGCAAATGTAAACACCTGAGAGAGGCCTTGGCTCATGCGTGTGGTTGGTAAGCTGTAAGGCTGCAAGCTGCTTACAAGGGTGGCACAAATCCTGCTTGTTAGGATCACTGCTCTTCTCTCTGTGGAAGGCTGGATGTGGGCAAAATCTTCCACTAAAACATAACACCCAAACAGCTGTTTTGCTTGAGGGGTTCAGGTGATTAAGCATGACAGCGATCTAACACAGCAAGGCGAGGCTGAGCTCTGCATAGTTTTAGCTAAATCGTTCCACACACCAGGCCATTTCTTCTCTGAGCTCCTTCGCTCAAATATGTGCCATGAATAAACACTCAAATAGAAGAAAAGAACATTTAAAATCGATTTGTAAGTAGCAACTTAAGTTCTTTATTGCTACCCTGAAGAATAGGCTATTTCATTATTTTTTGGGAAGGCTTTGTACATTTTACCTTTTTGATTACACTGAAATGCTATGCATGCAGGGTATGCTCAGATACATAATGAAGTAGAATAAAGGCTATCAGGCAGGTTTCTTAAATACAGACCCATTTGAAAAGGTGATTACTTTTCTATACAGCATAATAAGATGAACGCTAGAAGAAAGTGGAGTAGGTATAATGTACAAGCACTTCAGCAGAGTATTTGTGATCCGCATAATGGTGTCCTGAAAACAACTTGTATTTGAATTGGACTCATCTCAAGTTTTACCTTGTGTTCTGAAAACCCAGCTGATGAGCTGTCAGGAAAACACTGTCAACAGATGAGGTTTAGGGGGTGTCATGGGACTATTTAAACACTGCAAATAACTAACTATCTCCACCAGGTGTGAACTGTATAATCAGGCTGTGATAATAAACAGCAGGTGATGGGCAGTATCACAAAGAGCATCAGGAGTAGAAAAGCTACCTGGGATTCATCACCACATGTGAAGATTATATCTCAAACCCACAAGGTGCTTCTAAGGGACTGCTTAGTAAAAGGGCTACAATGTGCCACAAAGCTGGTGGCCATTCCATCAGAGTGGCAGAAGAAATGAAAGGCAGCTCTGTGTTATATCTGACTGCTATGTGTATGCTAGGGTGCCCAGCTGTTCCTGTGAGGTATCGTTAGTGCATTAATGGAGGTCACAGACTGGAAGAATATTCTGGGGGCATTAGGCTGAATTAACAAATTGAAGTCTAGGAGTTTAGGAAGATCAAGGACATCTGAAAAGCTCTTCCAAGGAGGCAGACTGTACTGAGGGCAGACGCTGGATTTCTGGCAGAGGGAATTGCAGAGAAGAGTCTTCAGAGGAGAAGAAAGAGCACCAGGGCAAGCTGCCACAACTGGTATGGATTCAACAAGAAATATCACAACCTTTTTAATGCATTCTCCTTCACTTTTACTATTTAACTTCTATTGTTTTGTACCTCTTGTCAATTAAATTATGTCTTGTTCTTGGTGAAGGTACTTGTGAAACATCAGTAAGTTGGCAAAGGAGATCCCAGCAAGGAAATGCTAATTAAAGAGCTGTGTAAGGGGACAACAATGCGATGATAGAGGCAGTGTCTGAGTGCAGATCTAGCAGTGTTTGTGCTCCAGGGCTCCTTCTTGGAAGATGTGCAAGCAGACATCACATTGAAGTAATGTGAAGTCTGCTATAAAGTTTTCTCCTTTTGATGGTCATCTTCCCTCTCTTCCTGACTGTTGGAATAGACGGTCATGATATACCCTGAAAGATGGAAGGAAAATAGGGAAGGTAATGTAAATGGGACATAATAAAGGCAGTATAAGGCTACAGCTGCTATCTGATAGAGATGGTTATTGTTAGAACAGTTAGGGTAATTTTGCATGTGTGTGTCCTGTCACTAAAGTGAGAAAAATGGGCTTTTTGTAGGGAAACAAAACCTAATGTCTATGCAATAAGCAGATCTGAAGGAAGATGGTGAGGAAAAACAAAAACTGATCTCAGAGCTGGTATTACAAGTAGAGAGGTGATAATGTAGGTGAAAGCAGCACAACTAGTTACCAAAACTACTGGGAAAGTAGAGACACGGCAATACACTGTTCTGTCTGACTCTTTTTATATCATGTTTTGTCCTGAGTGCTCAGCTCAATGTATTTGGGGATACCCAAAATGAAAGCACCAGTGAAAGTCAGAAAGTCAAGGGCATGGGCAAGAGGACCTAAATATGTACACCTTGGCTGTGCCATGGCTGTGATGGAAGCATGACACTAACCTGGATACAGCAGCAGAGTCCACAGTTCCTTCCTCCCCCAAAGGTGGGGGAAGAAATTATTCTATGCCTTGAGACACTCAGAATAAAACTCAGAAAGGGAATTCAGCATGGAATATCAGGAAACACAGCATGGGACCTTACCTCATTGTCTGTCTGTAAGCCTGGTGGCTGACACTGAAAATGAGTTCAAAGTTCCCATTCTCCTGACCCAAAACCAGAAGAGTAGACAACCACTTTGGTATCTGGTGTAGTGATGGTGAACTAAATGGAAAAGACAAATGGGCGGGTCTGAGACTTTTTTTTGTGCATATAGTGTGAAAACACTTCTGCTAAAAAGCAGTTTAAAATGGAGAAAAGCTTGAAAACAAGCAGGATATAGCAATTTGGAGTTCTAACCACAGGCAGTTACCACCAACAGTGGAATGCAACATTAAGGGCATGGGAGAGAGGAGCAACAGTATTCACACTGCACTTTGAAGAGGTTCCTGTGAGAACTGGGTGAAGGTGTTAGGAGATCTTCTGTGAGCTAAAATCTCGTTTTAGTTCCCAACTTAGAAATTACTTCATTGTGAAGACAAGTGATGCAAGAAAGATGCTGTGCAGCTTATAAACAAAACCTTAGCTTCTACTAGGGGAGACCGTGTACGCTCACGTGATCCCACCCACTGCACACCTACTCCAAAGAGCCCAGTTCTTCCCTTTCTTCTGCAGGAAAGGCTGATCTGTCTCCCTCATCCACTTTTTGCAGATAGTCTTGCCTGAGACGTAAGTATAATTAAAACCATAGTCATGAAGAAAAACATCTGTTTCAGCATTGCCCTTAGCAGCAAAGCATTATGTGTAATTGCAAATTCATTCCTTTCTTATATATTCCTATACATATAAATTATTTGACTTAACAGGAAGATTGTAAGAGTCAATAAAGAACAATTTTTGTTAGTTTTGATTCCATGTTTTCTTTATCTTTTCTTTACACAGCAGATGTAAATGGCTGCAAATTAACCTTGCAAGGTTTGTCTAGTCCATCAAATAGCCTTTCATTTTGGTTCCAGGCACAGAGCCAGAGCACGATCATTTCTGAAGGCTGTTTAGCTGAGATAAGTCATGCTTCTAAGTGGCAACATTTTTAAAAGAAGTCATCTTTCATAAGACCTAAATCAATTTTTCACTTGTGACCTATGAAAATAGGTCCAGAGCATCAACAACGTGAATGTGCCAGTTCCCAAATAGCCAGTGCCATTGGTAGGAGTTAAGTCCTTTTGAAGATCCTGGTCCTGCCAAGTATTGCTATGCCAGGGCTTTGACCCACTAGCAAGACATTGCACATCAGCTGCTCTACAGCAGCTGTTTATATTCCTGGGCAAAGCACCACATGGAAAACAGAAGGCAGTTTATCCCTTAGGAAAAGAGATTCAAGTTATTTCCTATTTACTGTTGTCTTCTGAAAGGCAAAAGCAAACACGCAGGCAGTTACACTTCAGTTGATGAAGAAGCCCATTTGTATAGGATCTCTCAGAATAAGTGCTGATATAATTAAAAATGAGGTCTTTGCTCTTCAAAAGTTTATCCAAGGCTTAAATACATTTATCAGACTGATTCAGTGCTAGTGATTTTTAGATGTCTGCTGTGGGAAAGATTCATTTCTGTGCTATGCATATATATATATATATATATATATTTTTAGGAAACTTTCTCAGCAGACTTTCCTGCATTGCCTTTCTTTTCAATATTGTCTCTCTTCTGCCTGTTTGAGGAATTGAAATCACATCTTTAAAAATCTGTAGGTAAGAAATGTGTACCATGATTCATTCATCTAAGGAGATAACTTAGTACAAAAACTTCACTGAGAAAATGACCTAGTTGTAGGATTTACCTCAGAAGACTTGAAGAAAAAGCATCCACTTCAAAGACACTTTGTAGTAGTTTGCCATTTTGATTATTCTCAACTGTTAACTGGTGGAAGTTTTGGAAGGAACACAGGTTTGGAAGGAAATGAGCTTGTATAGTGCAGTACCAGGGGGCTTATCAGCAACTCTCCATCTTCTAAGGATGCAAAGTTCTTGCAGTACTGGGCACAAAGGTCCACTATCACTCAGCACTTGCAGGTGTTAATCTGCAGACCGAGTCCTATGTAATAGCAGTGTTCAGTTGCTGGAAAAGACAGTGCCGTCAAAGAAGAGCTGGGAAACCCTGACAACAGCTACAATGGAAGGGTTCAAGTTTCCCAGACGTATTGTGTTATATCTCCTTGCTAAAGTACAAATATTTCAGACATTTCAAATCCTAGCAGTCTTTTTAGATCTTCAGCTAGGGCCCTGATTTCACATTCATGGAGGACAATGGCTCAAGGACATTCACTTTCCTTCTGAAAAATTTGACATCCATGTTAAAGATGTGGAACACTGACACGTTTTAAGGGAAGCTATGGAGTCAATAACAGAGACAGATCATGAGAAATTAGTGCACTGCCTTTCTCTGGAGCACAGCAGGAAAAATGCAGGTCCCCCTTTTATACATTTTCTCAGTGTTTTGCATTTGTTTTTAAAAACTACTACACAGTCAGTAAAAAGTTTCTTTTTTCTTTGTCATGTTTTGTCTGTTTGTCATGCCAGTACTTGCAAAACAAAGATCAATGCCACACTAGGAGCTGGAATTGTCATCCTAACAGATAAAGACATGTCCCTCTGAACACCATCTTTCATGTAACTATCAGATATTCTGGCTTAAAGATCAGATCAGCACTTTTTAATAATTTTTGTTCTTGACTCAAATAATAAGTTCTTTGGGAGTAGCAAATAAAATTTTCAAGGCAGGGACTGGAAAAATACCCCCACTCCCATTCCTCTTCAAAACCACAAAGAAATCATACAGGCCCAGAGCTGAATATTTTGTTTGTTTGTTTGCTTTCACCTAAAAAGGAAAAAGCCAGAGTGTCTCTGAGGTCCAGTAAGAACTTTTATGTGTAGCAGATGAGAGCTGGAGGGCAGTGATACAATGGAAGTTAGAAAAAGAGCAGCAGCTGGTGATGCTGGTCACCTCTGGTGACTTGAAAGACAAATGCATATGCAATTGCTCTGACCTTTGATTTTTCTAAGAGATGACCAGGCGATGTAATCCAGAAGACCTTCTGTATTAACTAGAAGACTCAGAGACTTGCTCTTTTCTGGATTACCATAGTTAAAGCTCTGTGCTCCCAAGGCAGCTCCTGTAGGAATACTGCCTCTGTGATTCACTGCTTGAGATGACACTTGCCAGGTTGGGGAAAAAAAATGCTTTTTTCCAAATCTCTGTGTGACTCCTAGTGTTATAGAGCTGTAGTAAAGCTGAGCCAGCTTCAGTTGCTTTGTGTTTTAGTTATAACTGTTTTTTATGACTGCGGAATGTTTTCCCTTTTATTAGCTGCTCTGCCTGGTGACTTATTACAACACCCTTCTGCAACTGGTGACGTGGTGTTTTTCTGGGGATTAAGGACTGTGAGTGAGCAGAATGGGGCCCAACTACATCCCAGGATCCAAAGCAACATCTCTAGAGGAGTAATTCTCTTTCTTGAAGTATGCAGAACTATGGCAATTTCTCTCAGAGCTGACCTTTGCACTTTTTCTTCTCAGATCTGAAATAAGTGTCCTTTTCATTGCTAAGATCTTGGCAGACAGACCACAGGGTAGCAGATGAACCATTTCCCATAGAGTGTTAAACCGTCTGATGGCAAATCTGAAAATTCAGCTTGCATCTGCAACTCTGCATTGTGCAATACACATCTTTAATCATCTCTCATGAAATTCTCAAAGCAGCGTTTTGGCGTTACTTGCAAAATCCAATTAACTCAGCCTGATCCTGGGGTACCTTTACCCATATGATCAAGGGATGTCTCATCCCCAGCTGTACCCAGATCTGACACTGACTGGCACTGGGATTTCCAGCTGATGGATGAAACCTGGCTAGGAGCAAAGCAGAACGATTCCCCCATTGCTTCCTCATGTTAGTATACGTAAACTGTAATTCTAGTGAGACTAAAGTTTCCCTTTGAGAAAAGGAAATTGTTCTAAGCCAGTCCCACTGTACCTATTAATTTCTAAAAAATAGATGAAGCTGAACTCTTTTTTTCAAGTGACCCTTTCCCAGTTACAGCAGCATAAACACAGCCTTTCCTGCCAAGCTTTTTTTTTTTTTTTTCTTTTTTTTTTTTTTTCCCTCTCTAATTGGCCTACCTAGGGGTTGAATAATCTGACAGTTTATATTTCCTGAGTTCAAATTCTGTTGCAGGTGATGGGCAACCATTTTGCAGTGTGTTTTGTCTCACTGCTGGAATAACTGGGCAGGTTCTGAAGGTCCTCAAGCACACTGGGGAACCAGCTCACCTTGCACTGTAGCAAAGAAATAGCAATTATCTGTTGTTTAAGCTGCAGGCAGAAATGATAAATAAATACAGAAAAATGAAAACATGCAAAAACTCCACAGAGCTCATGGAAAACTTTTTTTTTTTTTTTTTTTTTTTTTTTTTTTTTTTAAGGAGCAAATTGTTTAGCTCTGGAGGGAGATGGTACTATTTTACCAAAAAGAGAGAGCACAGCTTAGCAGTTGTAATACTTTTGGAAAAATAAAACATGTTGTGATTGGGATAAAAGAGAATATCACACAATGGCTTTCTAGTCTCTGATTGCTGGAAGAGAAATCATTAAAAACATGCCTGAACTCAGCTCCTAGGATGGAAATGGTAGTTTTTCCTTTTTTTTTTTTTTTTTTTTTTCCCAGCAGTAATACCAGCAACAATCATACCAGCATACAAATGTCCCAGAGTCCCTGCAAATCACAAGTCAGACAGTTCCACTTCTTGGCATCGTTGTGTTTCTGCTGGCAGTTCTGTGGGGACCACACTCCCTTCAGGGTGAAGTGGCTCCCACCGGTCCTTCAAACATGAGGACACAAAAAAAGGTCATATCTCTGAAGAAGCTGACTGTGATATTAATACTCCTTTAGAGAGAAGTTAGAACAGTTACTTCCCTTGGGAATTAGATGTGTCTACAAGGATCTCATAGAATTTTGGGAGTAAGTGTGCTTTGGTACTTGCACATATGGCAGAGCTCAGTGTTAGTATGTACCTAGGATCTGGGAAACACATGGTCATATGAAGAAGATGCATTGATGTCAGCAGAGTTTACAGAGCATCTGCTGGGAGGTTTCTAACCTCTCTGCTCAGGTTCTGGCAACTTGGGAATATATTTTGCAAACAAAGTTTTAATAGATGCTATGGAGAGACACAGGGCTCTGATAAACTGCAAGCTGGCCAGCCTTTCATCCAGGAGCAATTAATACAGAACTTAATCTAGAGAAATGCAACATTTGCAAACTGGATAAATTTTCATGGCCATTTGCCACTTGGGTGAGCACTGGATCTCCACTTCTCTCCTCATGTACAGATTAAACACAGTGGATGCTTGTTAAACATATGTGGAAAATTCATGCACAGTCCCAGAGACTGGCTGTGATACAGGTGTTGCTCCAAAGGCAGCACATGATAGCAACAGATGAAGAGTCAAGATGACTTGGTGTTACAGGGTAGCACAGGGAAATTGTCTCCCTTTAAGTGGTGTGAAATCAGGTTTCCCAAGTTGTTTCATACCCAGTGAAGTGCACCACAGATGGTGAGTCTGCATCTCTCAGAGCAGATATAAATTATGACCTCTTACCTCATTAAGATCGTCTGGTAATTCTGCTGCTTTCCTAATCTATGCCAAGGGAAATTGAAGTTAGAGATGCAACAAGCTTACCCTTTCTGCAATTGCTGAGCAATAAATATTTTATCTACTGGAGGGGGAAAAAATGTAGGAAGAAATCTGTGGATTTCCCCTGTTTTTACCAGCTAGTGCTCAGGCTTCTGAACTTTTAAATATAAAAGAAATCTCAAGTACTTTGTAAGATTTCTGGATGCTTGCTTTAAGCACACTCCTACATGATCTTGGAGAGAGAAAACTGAGAGGGATGAATCTCTTCTTAGGTATTCACATTTGACAGCCACCAAATGTCTTACACAGTACCTCTGGGCAAGGATCCCAGATAATATCAACCAGCCTAACTGGGTGCCACCAAAGAAAATTAAACCTGTTAATTCACATTGTGCTCTGAAGCAGATGCTGGCAAAGAATATAGCTATGTACATTGTTATGTAATTATTCTGATTTAGTATCAGTAGATTGATGACAATGGAGCAGTGAAGTGATCAGTTCTCCAAGAAGTGTTTCATACGCTGAAGAAATGTAGAAGCATTTTACTGAAGAGGGAGAACTAACCCTGGGCCAATTCTTTCCAGCAGCTCAAGGGCCCAGTGGGGAGAGGTTTCCATTGGTAAGAAGTCATGGAAGTTCACCAGCATTAGAGGAGCTCTGCTGGCGAGATGGAGGATGTGGGTCTCCTATATATAGTACAGGATGTAAGCTGAGCTTGCCATTTCCTGCGATGGAAAGAACTGTTCTTTCTCAATACGCCACTGAGATCAGCTCAGCACACTAACTTAATCAGGAGGGAAATTACAGGCGATATTAGGCCTAAAATGAAATCCTGGCCCCGCTGAAGTCAGTGGGAATTTTGCCACTAATTGCAAAGGAGATTTCACTCCCTGCCTTTGCACAGAGCTGCTGGGAATGTGAGAAGCAGTGGAGAAACCTAATGAAGTCTTATTGGACTTTATGTGAATTTATCCTGTTAAGAAAGGTTAAGTGAGAAGGATTTGGCGGTAGCTTGCAGAGCAGGGAGGTGAGCTCCCACAGCCTATGTACATGGACTTGCTCTTCACCCTTCTGCTTGACTTACCTGCACAAGGATGTTCTCTTTCTCTACTAAAGTGTAATTCTGAATCCCCTTCTAAATAAGCAGATGGCAACAGGGACAGACAGACCACTGGACTGAATTAATCAGTTCTTCC
Organism: Heteronetta atricapilla; assembly: GCA_011075105.1. Lineage (NCBI taxonomy): Eukaryota > Metazoa > Chordata > Aves > Anseriformes > Anatidae > Heteronetta > Heteronetta atricapilla. The sequence continues at coordinate 4,463,612 of CM021732.1, read as the reverse complement.
ATACCAGTGCTTTGGAAATCTCATCAAGCCTCCAGATCCATTTGGGACAACAGCAGACTCAACACACACCTTTCCCTGCAAAATGAGACACTGGTCCTTACCTACAGGGAAAACATTTTTAGCACATAAGCAGGAGTAGTGTTCTCATGAGCATGGCTTTCCACCTCAGAAGGAGACCCCTGGGCTCCCTGTGTAGTCTCACTGTTGTCCTAAAACTGATGTTTAAAACAGACAAAATGCTTCTATCTCTTTGTAAGTTTTAGAGGTGCATGTTTTAGCTGCACACTTTGGAAATGCCCCAAATCAAATTAAATGGACCCGCCCAAGAATCTCCTTTGTGCTTGGCCTTGCACAGTAGTGTGACAACGCCCTATCCATGGTGGGACATCGCTCCCAGACTGCCCAAGGGCTCCTGCCTGCAAACAAACCTCACCTGGCCGTTCTGGTGGTCTCTGCTGGGCAGCATGGATTCCCTGCCCACTCCACTAGTGTCCTAAGATTTGCCTTTCTCAGCAGCGTAAAAAAGCCACCAGGAGCATCAATTGCCTAGAAGGGAATTGAGGTGGCTGTGGGACCTCTGTCCAACCAAAACTACTTAAGGTGATTCAGTTCCTTTTGCCAGAAGATTAATATAAGAAAGGCAGACAGTATTCTGGATACTTATAAGGCTCATATCCACTTCCTATCAAAAAATAATAACTTCTACCTTGAGACCTTCCTTATATGGCTCTGTTGAGTTAGACCACAAGTCCATTTACCTCCCTTCTCAACCCTAACAGCATATGCTCAAGGAAGGCTGAAAGAGCAGGCAAACACTTAGCCAGGTCCTCTCCATCAGTTTGCATCTTTAAGAGTTCCTGCATTAGGGAGGTTGTCTTAAAATTTAATAGCCCTTGATGGATTATTTTTTTTTCCCACAAACTTTCCAGCCCCATTTGGAATCAATGTAAATTTTTAACAACTACCACAACTTGCAGCCTAAGTACATGTTTGCTGATTGAAAGCCATGTGTGAAACCTTTGCCTCATATAACGTTTAGGCATCCATGACAGCCATGTGAGGTGACCAATGCATTGCTTTGTAGAGATCTCACCTAGCACCAAACTGGGCAGCTCTGCATAGGATTAGTGTCACTATATCCGATCCTACAAAGAGCGCAACCCTTTGTGATGTGGTGCCTCACCTAAGACCATCTCCATGCTATGGGCACACTGGCCACAGCTCATCCCTGCCAAACGGGATCCCTACCCAAAGAGAAAAATGACCACAAAGTTGGACAAGATACATACCTCCAGGAGACAATCAGGTCTGTCAAAGCCATAGCGCACCCTTGAGAGTTGTTTTTCTTATTCCATTGATCAGAAATGGAGCTAAGGGTGATCCCAGACCTACATATGTTACTAAAGCTAAGAGTATGCAGCACTCCACTGGCAGAAATTGGTCTAACTGGGGAATGAAAGGCTAAAGGGTTCCTAAGCCTTCTGCCACTCCTCATCATTCCTCCCACGGGAAAGAAATGACATAAAATATAATAGATTTTTGTAAAATTTTAGATCTAGAGAAAATCCTTCAAAACCCAACTTACGGCTCCACTGATCAAACAGCCTTAATGTGTGGCAATTTCAGTAATGCTCAGAGGGGCACAGAGAGTCCCACACTGCCAATGCTGTCTCTAAGGAGACAAGGAACAAGTCTGTTTCTGCAATCTCTATTCTTGCAACACAGAAGAAATGAAGATTTTATTTTTACTTCCCTGCAGGGAAGCTCTGATCTAAATAAATTATAGGTGTACATTAAAAGAAAGAACAGCTCCTCCCCTACTGCACCTACATAAAATTTGCTTAAATAACAAATCTGCATAGAAACAGAAGATGCTGTCATGCCTGATAGATGATCACGTAGCAGCCCAATTGCATTACCAGGAAGAGAGTAAACATTTTTGCTCTCCTTTTTAAAGCAAATTATGCCCTGTTAATTCATGCTTTGCTAGCCTAATAAGGCCAACAATGAAATTACCAGCCCTGCATCAAAAACATCAAAGCTAAATGTGTTATTTTCTGTTGCAGCTGTTTGATACACCCAGCTCTTCAAATACTATTTCCTGAGATTTCTTGAGAGCCTCTTCATGGTGAGTCACCAAATGTATTTTTTCTTCCTTCTAGGTGACTGCTAGGAAGCAGAATTTCAGGGAAGCTGCTGAGCTCAGGAAAGGTTCCATGGCTTCCTTATATGCCTGCAGCTGCTATTTCCTCCTAGCTTCAAAGAGAAGATGTGCCACAGAGACTATGGGAAGATGCAACCAGCAAAATGACAAAATGACTCTGTGAACTCTATGAGCTCAGGATTACCAGAAGTCCTGGAAACTGAAGGAATTGAGCAGTCACAAATTTTAATGACACCTTAAGTTAACAGTTCAAATGTCCTGTTTTTTTTTTTTTTTTTTTTTTTTTTTTTTTTTTTTTTTTTCTGTGCATGGAGAGACCAGAAAAAAACGTGTGTGGCCACAGATTAACAGATCACTTCATGAATTTCTGTTCCCTTCTCACAGCAGCAAGGCGACAGTTCAAAACCACAAGCCATAATTTGGGGTGTAAAAAAATGTATAAGAAAAATTCCTGGTAGTTAAAAAAAGGGACTGGTCACTTCTGTGGAAGAGCCATAGGGATGATGCCAACCGGAGCTGGTATTATGATCACCCTGGCTCTCTTTCCAGAGGGAAAACACACATATATACACACAAAAAATGGCATCTGGAAAACTGGAAAGGATTTGAAGGTATTTGAACAAAACTGCACCCATTGCCAAGACACAGAGTGACCAGGACTCATTCTTTGCAATATTTGGTGGTCTTATGTAATTACAAAGATTGCAAAGAGCCACAAACGATAACCACCTTAAAAGAATACTAATCAACCCTTGAACAACAACAACAAAAAATAATACAGAATGTAACCCTGAGCTACTCTGAGAGCCTTGGATACTCAACACTGGAAGTTAAAAATAAATAAATAATTTTGAGTTCTCCAGTCATTCTCTTCTGGCCCACTTTTAATTTATTTTACTAGCAGAGGGGGTGAGGGATGGAGAGAAGAAAGGGATAAGGAATAATTATATAATCCCTCCCCAATTCTCTGAGACATTCTGCTGAAATGACAGAATGGAACCACTTGTGAAATTAAACCAGAAGCCATTTGGATCGCAGCACTGTGTTGCTGCATGCCACCTCCTAATTATTGTGGTTCCAGTGGTACTTTAATTGTGATGGTCACCAGGTGGCATTTCACTCCTTTCAAACACCTTCAATTACATATTGCTCCAGCAATTCCCAATCAGTGAGAAGTATGACTACATCAAATGCCTGGTTATTTGCCCACGTGACATTTGATTTATTTTAAACACATCGTAAGAGTAGATGGGGAACTATGCACAACATAAGCCTAGAGCAGCAGCAAGGAAAAATGTATTGCAAGGCCATTTTAAGATTGGAGGAGACAATTCAGGTGGATACGGAAGTGTTTTGGCTTTTTTAGCTACTTCTATGAGTTAATACTTGAGAAATGTTATATTTGCATTTCTTAGTATTTTTCACTTGGTGGCATGATTTGCTGATGTAATTAATTAGGTTGAAGTCAATAAAATAAACTGGCAAATTAGGTCAGGATTTTCTCTCAGGTGGGTGTTAAAGCCAGTGGCTTGGATTTGCCATATGCAGGAGATGAGATTGTTCTGAGCTACAGATATCAGTGGTGAGGAATTTCTGGACCTTTCTTCACAGGTTGACTCAGCATCTTGAAAAAATAAGGAAGATATCACGAGGTCAAGGGCCGTAGACACAAACAGGTCTTCTGTTATTTTTGATTCAGTATATTGCAACAGGAAAAAAAAAAAAAAAAAAAAGCCCCAGGGACCAGCTGGCTGAATTGTAACCTCTCTTCTTTGGGGACACAGATCTGTCCAGGTGTCCCACTTTATGCGAAGCACACAGGGTGGTGCATGTCATTTCCTTCCCACTGACTGCTTCTGGCTGCGTTTTGTTGTTGTTCCTCCACCTGCATCATTTGCAAATGCATGAGTGGTTTAGGAAGCTGTGTGTCCTAAGGCAGATGAACCCGTTTCATCCAGACATCAGGGAGCAATGAGGATGGTTACCTTGGACTGCCTTGGGAGACTTACACAAGAACAAACTTCATTTAACAGAAAAGGATAACTCCCTCTAAAGAGTGGTGCTTTCATTATCTGACTTTTCGCAGCTTGATGCTCAAACACAGCTAATAGCACAGAAAAAGCAAGAACAGGGATCTATCAACTCCATGGTCAGGTTTTCAGCTGGTATTTGATGCTCAAGGCATGTAGGTAATAATCAAGCTGTGATAATTTCCAGCAGCAAAAGATGTGACCTTAACAATGTCCTTTTAGGACTTTTATTTAGGACTTTTATTTAGGACTTTTTGCTGTTTCTCATAGGGACAGGACTCACCTGGAGGTGCATGGGCAGCAATTGGTTCTTTCTTGCTTATAGCTGGGAGGAATTTGAACTGGACATGATTTAGACCTTGGTTACAGACAGCGCAGATCTATTTCAGAACTTCAGAGAAAGACAGACTGGAAAAATCCCACCAGACACCTCTAAAATCTCAGGACTGCATCCAATGAGCAACTTCAGGAGTAAAATTTACAGCCTTCCTCCAGCAAAACCTAGGGCCCTCTCTCTCTAGACCTGGGGAGAGTTACCTTGCAGTAGGTATTTAAGCCAGCAGTAAAAAACATGTAAGAGAGCTCCTCTTTCTTCAGGGCAGTTCTTATACTGGCTCACCTTAGAGTATGACTCCCAAATGTAGTCACTGAGGAAAAAAAAAAAAAAAAAAAAAAAAAAAAGGCAGTCATCTTAAAACCCTCTGGGTAGTAGAGGTTGGTTTCCCAGAGCAGCCCTATAGTTAGAGAAATCAAATTTGCCCCTATGGAGCGGTGGGGCATGGCTGCACAGTGGCATAGCTCCAACAGGAGGCATGGAAATGCCACCCTAGGCATGGCCACACAGCCTCACTTCTCCTTCTGTGAGATGGGACAGGGCATAGCTCCAAACACTCTTCCCCTAGCAGGGATGTCATGCCTGTTCCTTCATTCCTGAAACCTGAGGTGGTTTTGGTCAGAAGCAGAGATGTGAGTACCTGGAGGTCAGCCAGGGACAGACCCTATGCATTGAGGTACCAGGTGACTGAACAGATGCTGAGCAGAGGTTTGAAACGTGACCACTCATCCAGCCTTGTGGGACTGCAATGTGAGGAGATGGACTCAGGTTGCACCAGGGGAGTTTTAGATTGGATATTGGAAATGATTTCTCCGTGAAGAGGGCAGTCAGACGTCAGGACAGGCTGGCCAAGGAAATGGTGGAGTTGCCATCCCTGGAGATATTTAAAAGATGTGTGGACGTGGTGCTGAGGGACAGGGTTTAGAGTTGAACTTAGCTGTATTAGGCTGATGGTTGGACTTGATGGTCTTAAGGGTCTTTTCCAACCTAAGTTATTCTCTGATTCCATGGTTTCAGTGGGAGTGAGTCACCCAGCCTGCCCAAATGCCTCTCAGGGTCCCAGGCAGATATAAATCACTTTGGAAATGGAGCCTAGAATTTTACAACTGAAAGGGCACTTCAGTGGTCCCAGTACCCAAACCATGACAAAATCTATCCATTAGTGCTGAGTTGGGCTGTAGGGTCAGGCTGGGAAAACTGCAGCAAGTGATAAAAATAATCACTTTTCCTGCCTTATAACTTTGATGAATCACCTTAATGTTGACTCTTGTTTAACCACGCATAATTAAGAATGGTGTGAATATTACCTTTGAGGAATGGGGTGGTAAGTCTGTGTGTTTAAATTGAAAGAGTCAGCGCAGTAATGAGTCTGAGAACACATGTATGTGTTAATCATATTATCCAGTTAGTCTGATTAAAACGTGTGCTTTTTGAATTAGTTATGTATTTCAAATTAACAATCAGGTTCCTTTACTCATTTACAGCAATGGTCCTGATAAGTTTGTATTCATATTTGTTAATTTTCCCATGGTAATGTGTTTTGGAGAGAGCATATACATTTTTAATGAATTGAAATTACCTTGTATCTGATAAGTTATCTTTTCTCCAGGTAATGATATTACAGTGAATCAAATTCCTTTCTTTGAATTGAATTCAGCCTCCCTCAGTGTTTTGTAAATTACTTGTTTGCCTACATATATAAATAATGTAAAATATTATATAATATACATATATATGTTATATATTGGAACTAGATGACATTTAAGTTTCCTTCCAACCCAATCCATTCTATGATTCTATATGACTCTATCATGTTAAACAGATATTAAACAAACAAAAAAACTTCCTGATTTTCACTGTACAGATAAGAATTACTGTGGGAATGATATTTCTTAAAGTCTTGTTCATGCTGCACATGTAAGTTAGGATGCTCTCAAGGGAAGTGGATGGTAAAATGCATTGGATAGCAGGAGATTTCACTCCTTCCTCTGCCTTCTTCTTCTTGGGGACCCTCTGGGAAGCCCCAAGTAAGTCGCTTAGAGGACATTCCTCTACCCTAAGTTTAGTCTCTGGTCTAAATGAACTTCCCAGGCAATGGAAAGAGTTATCTCCAGAGGGTGATTCAGTTGATGCTAAAATGGGAGGAAGGGAATTAATGACTCGCTGGAAGAGTTTTTCTCTCTCAAATTAACATAGCAACCAATAAAAGAAATAAGACAAACTACCTGAGTAAGCTACAAGAGGTGGAAGAATTATCATCTCATATGCTCTTAACTTAAACAGAATTATGTCTGAATCACCCACTTATGAGTGAAGTCCTTTTAGTACTTAAAAAGGGCTTATAGAAAAGATGGAGAGTGACTTGATACATGGGCACCTCAGAGGGTGGTGAGGCCCTGTCCCAGGCTGCCCCCAGGAGCTGTGGCTGCCCCATCCCTGGCAGTGCCAAAGACCAGGCTGGATGGGGCTGGGAGCAGCCTGGGCTGGTGGGAGGGGTCCTTGCCAATGGCAGGGGGTGGGATTAGATGGGCTTTGAGGTCCCTACCAACCCAATTCTGTGATTCTGTTTTTCTATGAAAGCCAGATTTGGCCAAGTTTCAATGCAGACATACCCTCATTCAAGGGTTTGGTTTGGTAGGGAATGGTAGGGAAAGAGGGAAGGGGAAGGGGAAGGGGAAGAGAAGAGGAAGGGGAAGAGAAGGGGAAGGGGAAGAGAAGGGGAAGGGGAAGGGGAAGGGGAAAGGAAAGGAAAGGAAAGGAAAGGAAAGGAAAGGAAAGGAAAGGAAAGAAAAGAAAAGAAAAGAAAAGAAAAGAAAAGAAAAGAAAAGAAAAGAAAAGAAAAGAAAAGAAAAGAAAAGAAAAGAAAAGAAAAAAACCTTTTGATGTAAACTTGCTCTCAAACATCCTTGTTCCCAGCCAGATCTAGTTACAGGCTATGAAAATAAATATTTTTGTTATAGGATGCGTAGAATAAAATTTAGCTACGCTAGCTCTGCCTGATCACTGCATGAACAAATTAGGAGACAAGATGAGATGGGAGGGAAAAGACCTTTACTAAACCATTTTTAAGAAGCAAATGTAGCAAGAACTGCAATGTACAACCCTATTCAACTCCCAGTTCAGCTGCCTTAACATCTTAGCCTCTATTGTCGTCTGAGACACTGTGGGAGTATCCTGCCCAGCCTTAGAGGTTCTGCTGCTTCTCACAAATGCTGTATCACTTCTTGTAGCCACCCACAAATACCCATGTAGGGCAGGGGCACCAAATGCCTGTGTTCAGGAAACTGAATCCTGCCCAAAAGTTCCCTGGAGTTCATGGAAAACTGCCCTTTTGAGTTAAAAGGAGACTATTTAAGGACTATCTGTGGATGGGGTCTGTATGGTCAGTAATGAACATTCTGGGATACTCAAATTTCTATTAACTTTTAGAAAGTTGCAAGTATCATTGGGAACATAGTGAGTATTTTAAGCAATGGAAGAGTTTCATAGTGCCAAACAAAGAGGAAAGCATCTGGGCCTTGAAGCAGACTGTGAAATCTCACTCAAAGCTGAATTAAATCTAGCACTGGGGTTCAAAGTTGTGCAAATCTCACAACATTTCAATCCAAAATGATGGAAATAAGTACTGAAAAACTATCTCTAGTTGACACTCTGATAAATGCTTAGATCTTTCCCTAAGTTCAATTGTGCATAACACAGTCCACATGGAATACACCAAATTAGGTCAAAGAATCTAATTCTATGCATCTCTCTTGCACATTTAAGACACTGATCAAACTAAGCACAGATAAGCCTATCAGTACCAACAGAAGTTGGCTAGACTTCAGCATTTATCATATTCTCTACAGAGTGATTAATGAAGCCAGATTCCATTATGGCATTCAAGTACATTCATATCCACTAGGTAAACAGAGATTTTGCTTGTAAGGTTAGTTGCACCATTCTGATTTTCATTCAAGTTATTAAAAAATGTGAATGAATGAGGTTACTGAAAATTAGAATTTTCATCCTAGGAGAAAAGTTTCCAAGTTTTTTTTCAGTCTGCACTGGTGCCAAATACTTCACTCTGACAAAATGTAATGTTATTGGTTTAATATTGTTACTACTGAACAGGAAATGTCAACATGAGAGACAAAGATAAACTGTTAATTTATTTTTGAAGTGTTTCATCAAGTAGATACTTTTCAGCTGGATACGAAATTTCACTGAATCAACATTTTTCACTTAACCAATATTGTTTCAAGTTTAAGACATAGGGTAAAAAGACATATAGGGTAAAAAAACACCTTCAAAAGAGAAGGCACGCTCATAATTGACTCTTGACATAAGTAAACTCCGGGTTTCTGAACAGTTAGGTTGCATCCAAATTAGTGATTTAAATTTCAACAGGCTTTCTCTTGGGTGTCTCTTCGGCTGTATCCATATTTGGAGCTAGGCAGAAAGCACTGCCATGGGTGAAATTAAGTCCATTTCTCTAAGAGGAACCAAAGCCAAAGCTGCACAGTATGACATGGGGTAGAGCAGCCCTCTCACAGTATGGATTCACAATACCTCCCTTACGAGAAAACACATTATTTATGACGTGTCCCTCATAACAACCTTTTAGAGACAAAACTGAAGATTTCTGGAAAGGCCACGCAGAAAGATAACAATGTGAAAAGCTCACCTGTTAGGTGACCAATGCCAGATTCCCAAGAAGAAGCAATTGGTGCCATACAAGATGGTAGTTAAGAAAGTTTTGCCCATCTTCTTATAATGGGCAAAAACTAAGTTTCAGAACCTGTCTGCCCATACAATTTTTTTTCACTGACTTTTTTTTTTTTTTTTTTTTTTTTTTTTTTTTTAAATCAGAGGACATGACAACAAAATATTCAGATTTCTTCTGTTTTGGACCCAGGGTTGAGACAGTTCTGAAATGCCTGCAACCACTGCAGGAACAATGGGTGGCCATGACAAGACCTCCATATCAAAGACAGCATACTCCCCAAAGAATTCAGTGATCCTTAGTAGCATGTGTCAGGATCCAAGGTAAATTCACAATTCCAGCAAAACATCTGTTGAGTACTTAACCTTCTCTCTCATTGTGACACATCAGCATTCCTGAAATGGGTGATATGGTAGACAGGGAGAAAGGGAGTTCTAACATTAATATTGACAATAGCAATTGCAATTTTGATGGACCTCTAATATCCAATTCCATTCAAACTCCACCATTATGTACTGGTTAAGTGATTTCTTCCATTGCAAGAACTTTGGGGTGGGACACACACTTTTTTTTTTTTTAAAAAAATATATTTGGAGTTTCTCCTTTGTGGGAATCAATACCAGCTATTTAGTTCATTTAGTTCAAGCATTTTGACTGTAGAATCATAGAGCAGAATCCTAGAATGATTAAGGCTGGAAGAGACCTCCAAGATCATCTGGTCCAACCATCCCCCTACCACCAATGTCACTCACTAAAGCATGTCACTAAGCACCATGTCCAACCTTCCCTTCAACACTCCCAGGGATGGTGACTCCACCATGTCCCTGGGAAACTCGTTCCAATGATCTTGTGTTGGGTTGATCTTTTATTGGGTTTTGCACTGATAAAATCTGATTGTAATAAATTGACTGAAAGATGCATGGGCAAAGCATTTAACTTCACAAAGACCATAAAGCCAGATGGGTTCCATATGTCATCTCTCTATGCCTATGCAATGCACAGACTTCAGACATTATGGGTGCTGGATTAAACTAGTATTTGCATATCTCTTGATCAGGTCAGTGGAACAAGAAGAGGAAAAACAGCAAACGGGATCAAATCAGTTACATCATGCATTACTGTCAGAAAGCCATGGTGGGAGGACCAGCGTGCCTTCACCCTCAGCTTGGTTGCTCTAATCCCTCAAGACAATGCATTTATTTTTGAATGCAAACCCATTGTTACTCTGGCAGGCAACATACAATTAAATCTCACTTACTCAACTGGGAATTTCACTTGCCATAAGATCTTGAAAACAACCTGTCTTTTTTCCCCTAAATGTGTCTTGCAGTAAAATAACATTTGTACTTACACATTTATCTTCATGAACCTCACAAAAACATCCTTGTCTGAGTGAGCCAAAAGTGACTAAAAGGCTGAATTTGGCAGGACACATCAGCATCACACAGCTCTTTTGAAAATGGAGAGTGCTGTAACATCAGAGTAGTGTTTGCCATAAAGTTACACATCCTTCAGCTCAAGTATTGTTTTCTTATTCTTGCTTGAAACATCCTTTGTCCCAAAGGTGTGTTACACTATTGCGCTGAGGGAAATAACAGTCCTTAAGGTCTACCAGATCTAAAAAATAAAAAATAAAAACATGGGATGTATGGAGATATCAGCTTACTGTGTATTAGTCTTTATCTTCCCATCAGCATTGCAGCCATAGTTGAAAAACTTCAAATGTTTCTCTTTTCTTCCTGGGACAACTGATTTATTTCTGGTCGTGTACACAGACCTCTGTCCTACAGAGCCTCAGTTTATTAAATCCTCTGGATGTAAGGGTGACTTGCAGGTTTCCTTATCCTCTCTATGGGGTGCACTGTAAATTACAATGATAAACTGAAACAAGCCTGTGTAAGTACATGCCATCACTGTCAGACACAAGGATGCTAGAAGTTCTTAAATGGCACAGGAAAACATAAAGTCTGTAAAAGTCACAGGCGGTCAAGCCTTTCCAGGGGCATATATATGACAACAAAATGCAGTTCTCTCTCATAAAGCTGCTGATCAAGGACAGATCTATAGATTTCAGGACTGCTTTTCCAAGACTTCACCTGTCCCAAATCTGCCTCAGTCACAAGGCACTAAATTACACACTCCAATAACACTACTGTTTCTGAAATGGCACAAAGCTAAACCAACAGTGCAAAGGAAGGAAAAGTATTTGAGAAAGAAACAGCTTTTAGAGCATGAACAAAACCACACATAGCCTTACCAAAGCCACAGTCTGGAGGAAAAAAAAAAAAAAAAAAAAAAAAGGCACTATAAAAGGTAACTGTTAAACAACATGCTAGAAAACATTACAGGGCTTTGTTTAGCTCCTTCCCACATCCAATGCTTTCACAGGGTTTTGGCACACAGGTGCTAAAAAAGAGCAGAGCATCAATTTTTGCATGCAGCAAGAGGGTGCAGGGAACTTGGGAGCAGCAGCACTGAGATGTGTGAAAAATCAATCCGGGAATTGAATGCAATTCAGCTCACTGTCACTTCTTGGATGCTTATGTTTTCACTTGAATAAGCATGGAGCTGCCTTGCTCACATCAGAAAGTGATGCTGTGAGAATGGCTACTTGTATTAGAGCCAGTCCAGAAGCTCTCAAGAGAGTTCAGACTTAAATTTACCATGTGTTGACTACGTAAGTGCTAAAAGGCATTCCTGACCCTCAAACAGACCTTATTCAGTCCTTTTAGATTCCTTCTCAAAGGGATTTTAGGCACCTAGATTAGAGGGAGGTTTTTGAGCTGTTTCTTCCTCTCTGAAGATCTTACGGTGCCAGTCGGGTCCCAGCATCACAACTTTGGGATCTGGTTGTACTGACTATAATGGAATTACACTTACTGATGCCTACAGACCTGCTCAGATCACCCTAAATTAGGTGTTTAAATCTGACCAGATGAACTCTCTTTGGGCTTCATGGGCTTTATTTACTAGATTTTCCCTGACTGCAAAACCAGCTCAGATGTTCAGGTGCCCAAATCTTGAAACAGGCCTCATTTTAAAATCAAGTAGTAAAAGATCTGGAGCTCAGGTTTATTTTGGTCCCTAAGAAGAGGGACACAAGTTGAACAGCTGAACTAGGCCACTATTTTCTAACATCACTTGGGTACCAATTCTGCATCATTCACGTAAGGCAGGGGAGCAGTGAGATGAATGGGTTAGGTGTCTTCAGACTGTGCCTAAGTAACCTGTGCTCTCCTGAGTTCAATACAAAGACAGGATGAGATTTTGCCTAATGAGACCAAATGTTTACATTCTGTGGCTTTCTAGATTTCTTCCTAGATTTCCTTCCTAGGATAAGACCTCAATCTCTAAGAAGCATTAAACAAAAGACACGTGCACATCTTGCTCCCCAGATGTGCATAGGGCACAGTCTCATGTGTTAATTATACCTTGAGCCAAGGCTGCCTTTGGCACAGCCTCACTCATCCGAGGATCAGTTTTTTGCACACGCAAAAGCAAGACTGATGACATCAGGGGAGGGCAGAAGCACAAAAGTGTCTCCAGGGTAAATAGGCAGCTCCACAACAGGATGCTGTGCTGCAATCGCAGACATGGGCATGAGTGGTTCCACTCGTTTGTCCCCATATGGGTGTCATGCTATTTATGATGTTCTAGAGCACCTCTCCCAAGCTCCAGAAAAGGACTGATCTATCTAGCATGTCTGTCAGCCCAGGAGGAAAGTCATGAATGCCTAAGGCTCATCAGGTGGCAGTAGATGCCTAAATAGGATCTAACAGCTCTAAGAACATGTGCTGGGCACCTGCACTCTTTCCTAGTTCTGTCCTTTGTTGTCCAGCACAGGGAGTTTGTAACTGAGTTAGGAAGGAAAGTGAAATCCATTGCTGGCCTGCAGCAGCGCCTGGCAGAGCCAGGAACAGAACAAAGCTATCAGCAGCCTCTTGCTTTGCTTGCACAAAGCCAAGCCCTGCGTTTTTGTTGCTGCCTGCCAGTCACTGACATAGGCTAGTGACAGGACAGAGCGCTGTGTGAATGAGAGGATAATGCTGCTGGCTTTGTTTGCGAAAGCTGAACTTCCACCTTAGAGGCAGGATAGTTGGCAAGAGGTAAGTCAACGCTTAAAAATGCAGCACAAAGCTAATTGAAAAGAGCCCAACCCAATAGGTCCTTGAAGCACACTGAGTGCTCTGACAGCTTCAGGCACTTTGAATTTCAGCATCCACTGGCAATGGCTGATGATGAAGCAAGGAACAGTTACAGAAAAGATGCCTGAATGTGGCTAACGTTGCCTCTGTGGTGAGTCTGCTACTTTTGCTTTAGCAAGCAAAGATATTCCAGGTTTGATAGGGCCATCATAAAGCCCAGGTTTCACTTGCCTTCTCTTCTTCCTGGATATTTTGACTGAGTGGAATTTGAGTGGATTTGGCTGTGCTCAGTCCGAGACTGCTGCACATTCAGAAATGCTGGGATTATCTACATCAGGTGAGAATTAAGCCCGATACTTTCTGTAAATGCCAGATTTCCTTCATTGCACACACTGACAACAGCCCCATGCATTGGCCTACCCACATACACCCAAGCAGACGGCAGCCCAGTGGATGTAACACACCAGATGAGGAGTTAACTCCCATCTCTATGGCAGATGTGCTGTGAGACCCCTGTGAGACTTCACTTGATCTTTGTGTGCCCTCTATCTCAGCAGAGGTAACACCTTAACTGTTGCTTGAATGGTCTGGAAATAGTTGTCAGCTCTGTGTTGCCCAGAATATAATTTGCTTGAACTGTTACACACATGTTACTGCAGCAGATTAATGAGTAATAATATCAAATATTCAAACTTCACAGGACACCAAAGTTAAAAAATGGAAATCTGGAACATATAAGTTAAACTCATCTGTTTTTAGTGTTGCCACTTTCTTTGATTTTTAGAACAAAAATTACTACAATTTTCTTCAGAGATAGGCTTGCCAAAAAAAAAAAAAAAGGGTCATTTTATTAAGAATCATGAACTCTCTCTTAACTCCAACTTCTTGCAAACCTGTTGAACAGTCCAGGTTTGCTTCAAATTGGATGCAGATTTCTCAGGAAAGGTCATGAACCTTTGTAATACCTTTATAACCATACCAGCTTTAGAAAGATTTCTGGGGAAAATTGAGTGCCTAAAGGCTAAACTGTATCCTGTTTAAAAACTCCCATGTTGAGGTCATATTTATAGTGTATAAATTACCTTTGTCTGTTTGTAGGTCTCTGACCTTTAAGCCTTCAACATAAAATCCTGTAGTTTTTGGCTTAAAGTAAATTAAAAAAAACACAAGCCAGGTAGTTAAATGGATAAAATGATGCTGCAGCAGCAGCAGCACATAGATGTTGTTATGCTCTTGCAAAGTTGTCTCCAAGGTGTCTATTCTACTAATTCACAAAAAACTGCTTTATGTTTAATGTTAAAATGAGAGCCTGTAGTGGGGGGCATCTTTGCCCATCTGTTTCTCCTCCAAAGTTCTCAGTATTTTAGGAGACCAATAAAAATAACAAAGTGATAAGAGCCAAGTTTTCTCAGAAGGGACTAGGATCTTAGGTCTGTTCTAAGAGAACTGGCCTCTTCCCAACAAGGTGTGCATAAAAGTCCACCATGTGTTGGCGTACAATAATATACAGCCTTGCCTGAGAGTCCATAGAGTCAATAAAGCCACTGGAACATACTGCAAAGAGCTCGGGGCCAAAGCTGTGCTTAATGTGCACCTCCTAAATGCTCCTCTTTGAAGTCTTTGCATTTGATGTGTCTCTAAAACTGCCTTTGGGTCTGATTCACTGAAATCACTCAAAGCTTTTTCCATTTCCTCCATCCTCTTTTTAAGCTGTAAACACATGCCCTGGAATCTCCTTGGGAGACAGAGGGAATGATTTGGCCTCCTCTGAACTTTCAGTCCTCTTACTCCCGCACTTGAGGGTGCCTGTAACAGACAGCTCAAGTGCTAACTGAAGGTCCTGAGGGCTTCTACTGCAGGCAGCAATCTTGAATGCTCCTGGCTATGGCTCCTGATCCCTGCTCTACTGATCCCTGGCCCTCTCCATGTACCCCCTCAAGGTACCTTTACTCAAGACCCCACAAAGTTGTGGTATTACCTCATTGAACTCCTCCTAACCCTGGTCTATCTGATCCTTCAAGAGGAGGAAATTGGATGAAGATGGAGGGGATGACAGGGCCTGTTTCTATACTCCAGCCTCTCAGCAATTGAAGCGCCTGTGGTTGGCATCTTCTGGCTCTCTGGATGCTTCTGGGGAGCAATGGGCATTGTTAGGGATGTTCCATTTACCATCCTGTTGTGATGTTCTCTCTAACCATGTTTGAACCCTTGACTCTTACATCCTTTCCCTTTTCTCTTCTTTGGTTGTGCCTGTAATTATTTTTCCCCCTTGACTCTTTTTCCTCCAGCCTGTTCCCAGTCCAGGAGCACTCAATGACCTGGTTCCCCCTCACACGGACAGGGAAAGAGAAATCACGTCGGGCAACATGCAATACTTTGTGTGACGTTAATGTTTACCTGTGTTGCTGATATATTATTATAACAAACTGAAAAATTATGACTCAACAGAAGCCACAGAAATATGTTAAAACATCCCTTCCTGCATCTGCATTTCCTGGGTAGTGACTGTAACTGATTCATTCTCATGTGAGCCAAAAAGAGAAGGGAAGGGAAAGAAAGGGAAGGGAAAGAAAAAATGGAAGGAAAAATGCTTCCAAGAGCTACATCACATATCACAAGGCTCTTTTGGCTTATTATTTTAGACAAGAAACATGTTTTAAAAGAGGAGTTCTTGTCCTCTGATTAACAGAGCCATAGTGATTTCCAGAAGAGATGTAATTGGAAATCTAGGACTAAGCCACAAGGGACAACCGAAAAATCTGCTGTTTCAATGCAGAGGAAGGACTGGAATGCCAGATAAAATGCAGTGAACATGTAGGGGGAAACAGTCTCTCCAAGAAAGAGTATCCAACCAGATATATCAAATAGCTTTAGGTAATTCAATGGGGCCTTACCTGTCTGACTGTTTCTGCTCCATGGGATTCTGGAGCTCTTTTCTGAACAAGATCCTGTGGCAATAATACGTTGTGTGCTAGGTCTAACCAGCCACTCAAACACATGGACATTGCTGTAGCCAGCTGAACCTTCACGTTCAAGTTCCAACAAACACTGTATTACTTACTCCAGTGGATATGTGACTTACTATTTCCAGCATAAAACAGCAAATGTTTTAGACTCTGAGACTCAAGGTTGGTTTCTTTAGATAGAGGGAGTCATTCCTAATGGTCCTTCAAGGGAGCAGAAGTACATTTGAGTGGGTGGCTTCAAATACATGATTTACTTACAAGACTTTAGGATGAAACCTCAGTACCAAGAACCTTTTCTCTTGAGTCACTGAAAAGACCCTGAACCACCATTGTCACAAGTTAGGCAAAAGAGTGTTGCAGTGCTAAGGACTGCTTATTCTTATTTCTGACAAATTCCCATCTTGCTATTTCCATTAACATGATTTTTTCTTCTTCTTTCCCCATTCTTTCCTGTCTTCTTTTAGCATAAAAATGAGCCTGCTAGACAATACATTCACAAGTTAACACAGTGCAACAGACTGCAACTACATTAAGAGCAACTAACAGAAAGGTTTTATATCTATGCTCTGGGGAAAGAATAATGAAATAGAGGCACAGAGCTATCCACTGCTGTGAAGCAGAGAAGCTTTAGCTATAAAAAGAATCCCTTTACACAAATATATAAAATAAAATACAGTCTGAAAGCCTCTCTGCTTGGAGAGAAGCATTAGCAGCACATAAACACCACAGTGATGAGAGAACAGCTGGACTGGAAGGGTCCAGAAGAAAGGTGGTGAAAGCCAGGTCCTCAGCATGCCTCCTAAAACCCGCCCTGTAGATGGTGCGTGTAGGCATGATGGAACAAAGGTGGTTTATCTTGGCAAGCCTGGTCCCAGGGCTGGCTTGCTCCATGTGGTCAGCCACTTCATAAGTGGCTTTCCCCAGTGGTTTGGAAGCTCTTTCAGAATATCACAGGGAAAAATGTAATCAATTAACTGTTACTGCATTCTCTTAAACATCTTGAATGAGCTATGGAGGCTTTTTGTATAGGCTACAGCTACAGTAGTGAAGACATTTACCAAAATACCCATGTTGCCTCAAGATCCTTGGCCAGGCCTAAAAGTAGGGTTCTGGAAGCATGAACGGCAGAAAAGATTTGTCACACATCATCAGCATCTGTCATTTCACTGCTATGTTTGGTGAAAGCTCAGCAGCTTCTGGTAACAGCATCTCTCACAGAGATGATTTTGAGTTTGTTTGGAGACATCAAGAGCTCAGTCCTTCATATCCTTGGCTGCAATGATAATTGCTTCTGATAAAAACAGAGGTCTTGCTGACTAAATTTTCCTTTGCAAGACAGCACTGGTTCTTACTATGTTGCTCTTAGTTTGAAGAGCCTCTTAACTACTTTGCCATTTTTTTTTTTTTTTTTTGGAGAAAGTTCTTCTAGGGTGCAATCATGTCACCTCTCAATCATCTTCCTGACAAACTAAAGAGACTGAGCTCATTAAATTACTTATCAAAAGTGTTTTCCCCAGTCTTCAAATAATTTCATGTGTTGCCTCTTCTACTGCCTGATTGGCTTATCCATGTCCTGGCACCAAAACATGCTGGTGTGGGTCTGTTCAATGCTCCCAGCTAAGCACTTTTTTTCATAGAAACTGCTCCTCTCCCAGTACAATTAAAAGGTTGATCAGTGCCTTCCTCCTGCCCACTCCTCCTTCCCCCAGGTCCCTGTCTGTGACTACCACTGCAGATTGTACTGCTCAGACCTGTACTTACAAAATCTTCAGTGTTTTCAAAATACTGTAATCTATTCTTCAAGAATTACCTGTATTCCAACACACAGCAGATTGCATATGTCTGTAATAACAAGACCATTAGCACAGGCCTAGCTGAAAAGCAGCCAAAATTCCCCTCTCTAAATGTCTTGTCTTCATTATTATTTATAGGTGCTTCATCATTTTGACACCCACAAATTTTATCAGCTGTGATTGCATATTTACTTTTGGATCATTAATGACACTGTTGACTAGGGCTGGGCTCCGTGCCAATTTTGTAAAATGCCAGTATAGTATCTCAAAAGTCATTTTGTTAACTGTAGGAATGCTATTTCCCTTGCTCTTAATCACTTGAAATTGTTTCTACAGAAAAGAATATCTACTCATATGATCTCATTGTCCAAAATATTGCTGAATACTAATTAAAAGCACCTCAAAGATTCTTTCATCTATTTATGCACAAAGCTTTCCAATTTCCCTTTATCAAGTGTCCAACAAGACCTATGGTCAATAAAGTCATGATGACAAACATTATAATTGCATTGCTATCCTGTGAGTCTTTGCTAATCAAATCCCATATCAGCTTTTCCATAATTTTGCCCAGGGCTCAAAATCCAATAAACTGGCATGTAGTTAACTGGATTATCTGATACTTAGACATCTAAAATTAGTTCCTTACTGAGTTTTCAATAATGCTATGGCACATCCCATTGAATGCAGATAAGATGAAATGCTGAAACATTTCCGATTGTTTGGGGTTAATCCACTTTTGAAAATGAAACACAGGGCTCCATCCAGCACATGGGCTCTGGCAGATTTAGCTGTCATGAAGCCAGTGAAGTTGAATAAAAGGTGCTCTCCACACCTCAGCCATGTAAGCATTTTTGCATAAACTTAACTTCCTTTAGCTCCCTATATATTTATATAGCCTTTTCATCGCCATAGTGACCAAAATACTATGCTATAAGAATAAGGTTATGACTTAAGTGACTGCATTTTGAATTAATTTTTCATCTATGTCTCTGCTCTGCTCTGCATTAATCCCCATAGCTACTCATTTCACACTATAGCTGCAAACCCAAGCAAGCACAAATGTGTGAACTCGTAACCATGAAGGAGTTTCAAGAAAAGTCTGAAGCTTACTACTTGAATTTATGGATGAGTTAGCCTGCTTCTTTCACTGTGAACAGTTTGTCTTACTGCTTTAGGGAGCTCTGCTCACAACTCAAGACTTACACTCCCTCTCTCATGAGAGCAGAAACACTTCTCAGACACTGAAAAGTATTTGTGACCTTCTTTCTCTCTCTCTTTCTATCTCTTTTAACAGAAAAGTTTCAGATCTTCAGATAAGGTCTATATCTAGGGAAATTTAAATGCAGAATTATACAAATAAACTGAATTCTATTCTTAAATCTAGGGTTTGTATTCTGCTCCTCTTTGGGTCCTGAACTCTACTATTTCATGTTTACTACTGGCAAGCTTATCATAGAGGGTCACATCCTCAAGTATTTATGGCCAAAATATAAGAACTGCATATCTTGACAAGACTTTGTCCTAAATACCCACATGGAAAAAAAATCTATAGAAGGTATTTTTTTCTAAACTTCCCAATTCAAATCATAGACAGTGGAGTTTTTAGTGTGGTCTCTGGCTCATTGAAGAGGAAAGTTAAAGATCAGTAGATAACTTTTCAGTAACTCTAAAGAAAGGTAATTCCTGAAATCAAACAGCATTAAAGAAAGGTAATTCCTGAAATCAAACAGCATACATATCACTCAGCAAGACTGAGAGTCTTTATCCAGGAAAGATTCAAAAATTACATGCAGTTTGGGTACCACAATCCTCTCTATCAAACATTAGGGTACACACTTGCTGCTACATAAACAGGCAAAACTGAAGTCATCCTCTCAGCTATGTTCCAGTCAAGAGACAAATGTCCCACCCAGATCCAGCAAGAAGAGAAAAGAAATCCTTAACCCAGCCAAGACAACACTTCCCTGTGTATTCTTGGTCAACGCAATTCATAGTAGAGAGAAAGTGTTTGAAACTCAATTTCTGCTATCTCTAGAATGTGGATAAAGAGACTTACATGCTGTATAACAAAGCTCAGAGGGTTAGGCAGGCTTTGTACCATGCCCTGGAGACACCATGTTCTATACTCAAGCTTATTTTCTGTAGCCTTTGATCCTGTTGTTATTACCATTTCATCTAGCAGTTATATAAATAGATGTTAAGCTACATGACTGCATATTATACAGAGGAGGAAGAAAACACAGAAGCCTTTAGTACAAGGAACAGACATGATAAATAAGTTTAATTGGCTTTAGAGCACTGAAACAGTAAGCTGAAAGAGAAGCCCCTCAAATATTGTAATCTGGGCCTAGCAAAGATGTTTAAGAGTCATACTTGGTGCATAAGCAGAGCCATGAGAAAAGTGAGACGGATTCTGGAGTTGAAGTAGCTAGAAAATATGTAGGTGTAACACACTTTTTAGATGGAGGGTTTCAGAAGAAAGATGGATCCACAAGGTCAGAAGTCAAGACAAGATGTTATTTCTTTGCATCGGTCCTTGTGAGGGCAGACACGATGGACCTTGATCTGGATTTTGTCTTCTGGGAAAACTGCTGGCTCCACAACCCCACTAAATCTTGTCATCTTCTCTCAAAGGTTGTCTTGGAAAATCAGCCTAACTTGGAACCAGCAAGTCTTGGAGAACAGCAAATACTCCTGCAGTTCCAAAAGTCAGATTAAAAGCTTGTTAATAGGTTTGGTTTATGTCTTTTGAACCACTGCTGGTACAAATTACAGTTCTGAACACTGTAACTACAGCCAAAATGAGACATCCAGCATTTTCAGCCTTCTACAGTACTTTGGGCTAGACAGACAGCTGCTCCAAGTCCTTGTTACACTTGAAAAGAGACTTCCACAATAGCTGTATTGCGACCCCATGCCTTCCAGTACATGTTTTTCCTCAACAACATCCATAATTAGTCACTGTTACCACCGGATACTACACTACTAATAACACTGCAAAGGACAACAGTGTGGAATAATGGGAAAACAACAGAAGTTAAATATGAACATATCCTACAAGAAAAAGACCAAGTGAAATATCACTTGAGAAGAGAGGGAGAGGATGAGGAAAGGAAGTCACAGCAGCTTAGCAGAGGAGCCCAGCTGAATGAAGCAATGCCACAAGACTGACTGTTGATATATGCCAGCATTAAAAGCCACTATCCAGCATAAAAAATAGCTCACCTGTTTTTTGTCTGTTTGTTTGTGTGTTTGTTTTGTTGTTGTTCCTGTTGTGTGGTTTTTGGTTTCTTTCTTTTTCTTTCTTTTTTTTCTTTTTTCTTTTTGATCTCTTAATTCCCACCAGCAGGGCACTTGTGTGTCAATGTTTCTTTCCACAGTGGAAAAAGCCTGCTGTTTAATGAGCAACGTGCATCACCATCATGGACAGAGCTCCCTTCCCACACCCATCCCAGACCGACCTGGAATCAGAGCCAGATTCTCCATGAGTACATCAGTACTAACCCCAGCACCCTCTCCCCAGGCCCTCCGCCAGAGTCCGTCCCTCCCGCCAGCAGTGGCTTTCACGTCCTCCACCACTAACCTCAGCCAAAACCCTCTCAGCAGCTGACGGCTCCTTTCACTCCCTTCTGACAGATGGCTGATATCAGAATAGCCATCAATTCAAAAATAGCACTTAGCCCATTGATGATGGCATGATGGAGACAGCTCGTGGCTGTCCTTCAAGCTGACGGTCATCGTCCACTCCCACAGACCTTGCTCCTCCAGGCAGACTGCTCGGTTCAAAATATTGCCCATGCAGTCTGAATGCTGTCACTGACAGTGCTGTTGCGTCATGCGTGTTTAGGATAGTCAAGCACCTCTTCTCCCAGCCACTACCCATATAGCAATGGCAGGGTCTATTTTGTGTTTATTTCCTGCCTCGAGTCTTTCCATTTGTTACGTTTGGCTCTATTCCATGCACAGCTGAAGAGCCAAATAGCTAAGGGCAGAGAGCTGCTATTTCACCTTTGATAGATGGGAACTGAAGTTACTTTTGGCAGCTGACTTGAAGCTTCTATAAAGAAAAATTTGGGGCTCAGTCACAAAAGAACCATGCTCTGCAGATTCTGGTGACAGGTTTAGCTAGGGTTATTGAGGTTGGCTTTAAATTGGCTTGGGGAACATATTGTTTTCAGGATTATTTTGCTGCAGTGCATTTAGAAATATCATAGTAGGTTTAAATAAATTATGGCAAGAACAGCTAGAGACTCCATGAACAAACAAACAACAACAACAACAAAATAAACAAAATCCTCTCACTTGACCTCTTAAATATCATGTCAGATTTGCACTGTCAGGAAATACGGAACCCCACAAAATACAGACATTCTAATGTGAGAAGACAGTCTGATGAAGTCAGACAATTAAAATATTTTGTAGTTTATAATTACAAGAGCTTTTCTCCATAAAATTGCTTTGTCTTATCCCACTTTTACTATACATTTTAGAAACACAGCAAGAGTTTATGGTACATGAACAGTGTTTATAAAGAGCACCATCAAGTTTTGTAGAAGTGCGTATGGTATGCAAAATAGATTATAATGCCATTTTTCTGTGCTGTCCTGCTTCCTGGAGAGCTCAAAGACAACTCTAAAGCAGACAAACAGCATCATCTTTTGATTTACACAAATAAGAAACTGCAGCCAAGTTACTTTGTGCAGGATCTCCCACCTTCCTCTTGGTACAGCCATGTACAGAATGGATGACCGTAGGGTCAAGCCTACCGCTTTAACCATCCGTCAGTATCACCTCTCAAACCCATGCTTTATGACAGATTTTGTGAGCTTTACACAATTTAGGCATCTGAAAACACCATAACATTCAATTCCAATTCCTCTTCCTAATGGATCAGTATATAAAGTCATTCTAAATCAGTTAGCCTTATTGATTCAGCAGTAATCACTGAATATTTCAGCTGTGACAGAAATGAGCTGTGCAATGCTAAGTGCCATAAATGTCTCTGACATGATCTAGACTTAATGACAGATGAATCTAGCTCCACCAAAATCCCTGGCAGCCTGTTTTCATGTAACCAGTCAGCAGGAATTAAATCTCATTTGAATTTGGAGTTGTTTAAGACTGGAAATTACTGGAATTACTAAAAGCTTTACTTGGAATTAAGATTACTTATCATAGAATCATAGAATATCCTGAGTTGGAAGGGACCCTTAAGGATCATCAAGTCCAACTCTTGACACCGCACAGGTCTACCCAGAAGTTCAGACCATGTGACTAAGTGCACAGTCCAATCGCTTCTTAAACTCAGTCAGGCTCGGTGCAGTGACCACTTCCCTGGGGAGTCTGTTCCAGTGTGCAACCACTCTCTCAGTGAAGAACCCCCTCCTGATGTCAAGCCTAAACTTCCCCTGCCTCAGCTTAACCCCATTCCCGCGGGTCCTGTCGCTGGTGTTAATGGAGAAAAGGTCTCCTGCCTCTCGACACCCTCTTACGAGGAAGTTGTAGACTGCGATGAGGTCTCCCCTCAGCCTCCTCTTCTCCAGGCTGAACAGGCCCAGTGCCCTCAGCCGTTCCTCGTACGTCTTCCCCTCCAGGCCTTTCACCATCTTCGTAGCCCTCCTCTGGACACTCTCCAACAGTTTCACGTCCTTTTTATACTGTGGTGCCCAGAACTGCACACAGTACTCGAGGTGAGGTTGCACCAGCGCAGAGTAGAGCGGGACAATCACCTCCCTCGACCTACTAGCGATGCCGTGCTTGATGCACCCCAGGACACGGTTGGCCCTCCTGGCTGCCAGGGCACACTGCTGGCTCATATTCAACTTGCTGTCTACCAGGACCCCCAGATCCCCCTCTTCTAGGCTGCTCTCCAGCGTCTCATCGCCCAGTCTGTACGTGCAGCCAGGGTTTCCCCATCCCAGGTGCAGGACCCGGCACTTGCTCTTATTGAACTTCATGCGGTTGGTGATCGCCCAGCTCTCCAACCTATCCAGATCCCTCTGCAAGGCCTTTCCACCCTCATCCGAGTCCACAACTCCTCCAAGTTTGGTGTCATCAGCAAACTTGCTCAAAATACCTTCTATTCCTACATCCAGATCGTTTATAAAAATATTGAAAAGTACCGGCCCTAAAATGGAGCCTTGAGGGACCCCACTGGTGACCGCCCGCCAGCCTGACGCAGCCCCATTCACCATAACCCTTTGGGCCCTGCCCGTTAGCCAATTGCTCACCCATCGGATGATGTTTTTATTTAGCTGTATGGTGGACATTTTGTCCAGTAGGATCCTATGGGAAACCGTGTCAAATGCCTTGCTGAAGTCCAAAAAAATCACATCAGCTGGTTTCCCTTGGTCCACCATACGGGTGATCTTATCATAAAAGGAAATCAGGTTAGTTAGGCAGGACCTACCCTTCACAAACCCATGCTGGCTGGGACCAATGACTGCTTTGTCCCCCAGGTGCGCCTCAATAAGTTTGAGAACCATCTTCTCCATGATTTTACCAGGCACTGACGTGAGACTGACAGGCTTGGAAGCTGAGGTCTACATTCAGAGAGACACAGGTACTTAGATGCCTTTGGAATTGCTCAGATGCCTTTGAAGATCTCTCTCAAGCTCTAGAACTAAGAATTATGTATGAAGCTAGCAGATCCTTAAACTGGTGTTAGGAACTTGTGCCACTATGCAGTGGAGGTGTGTGTGAGGGGAATACCCCATCTTTAAGACTATATACTTTCTTAGACCTGAGTTTCAGGTCTGTTGATACAAATGTGGGAAATAGGATAGGTCTAGAAGGTCCTTACATCTTAGAAAATCCTCATGTGACCCCAGGAGCCTGAACCACACAGGCAGCTCTTCTGGGAAACAGGTTCCCTGGAGATTAAGACTGTCCATAAGTGAGGTGTCTTGTCTGCAAGTGTCTGAGCAAATCAACCCAGTGAGATGCCACAGTGCCTCCTCCACAGCACCCTGCACAGAAAACCAGTCCTGATGAGGAAGGAAAGGCAATTGCTTTGGACTGCCAGCTCCTGAGCTGCCACGCGTGAGAAAGACCATGGCACTGGTCTATTTTATTACATCTCCAGAGTAGAACAGGTTTACTTACAGCGTGTGAATTGCAGCATCCTTTCATAAGTGAGACTTAAGTCCAAGGTCTTCATGACAGACCTCAAAGAAAAAACCTACAGACACACTATATTCCTTCAACCTGAGCTCCTTCCAACAGGCATGTGGCCCTTCATATCACAGTATCCAAGCCACAGAGCCAGCAAGCCTGCAGCCACATACACCACCTGGGGATAGAGCCCTTGAGTAACACAGCAGTCCTAGGGGTGGTGGGAAGGGACAAAAGTCCAAATCAGAGAATGAAAGTGTACTCTGATCTGCTGGCCTTTAGCATCCTGACTTCTCTTCAGGTTGGTGCTGATCACTAAACAGGCTTGATGTATGGCATGGCAAGTAGCAGAAGAAATCTTGTGCTTGTTAACTCACTTCTGCAAGAGCTCCGCAGCTATTCTTTCCAGCTGGAAGCATCTGAGTTTCTTCCAAATTTATTCTTTTTTTCCTTCCTGAGATACCAGAAGTGATATAACAGGCTAATCTGGCAAGCTTTGCTTTCTCAAATCCAGCTATTTCCTCTTTGCAGGTTTTCTTTATCTCTCTCACTAACCCTTGTGCAGCAGGACCAGAGAGCTTAACCCAGAGAGCGGATGCTGCAGCTGGCAGATGCACCCCAGGTAAACTGGGCTGTACGAAAACCTATGAGCTGTAGTTAAAAAGCAGTGAGTGGTTCAGGTATGCAGAGTGCAAATGAACACACTGGCACAGTCAAATAAGTAGTCTTAATGATAATAAAAATAAAATAAAAAACAAATGAAGCTTTCCTCTCCTCTTATTATATTACAAGTGACCTTGGCTGTAACTGGAAACAATTTTTGCTCTATCTGCTAATCTCTTTTGCTGTCTCATGCAGGAGTCATATCCAGATTTTCTGTATATATGCAGACTTTTTACCAGCTGTCACAGGCCAGCAGCAGGATTTCATTTTGGAAATTTGACTGCAGGCATGTGCTAGTTAAACATTGCACGTCCAGAAAGATGCACAAGCATTAAGGAGAAACTGGACCCAGCACAGCATCAATCATTCCTTTCAAGATGTAGATGAGAATTCATTTTACATCACTTCATCTGTCTTTGAACTGGCATCTTAGACTATGGACCAAGATTTGACGTGTGTTAAAGAACATTCAGGTGTAATACTGGTTGCTAGGGGAAGTAATTATTCCTCTCCATTTGCAAGGATGCATCTGGAATACTGTGTCTGGCTTTGGATATTTCCAAGGATGGAGACTCCTCAAAATCTCAGAGCAGGTTGTCTGAATATTTAACCACACCATCACAATAAAAAATGGGTTTTCCAATGTTCACATGGAGTTTCATTTGTTTCAGTTCATGCCCACTGCTTCTTGCCTTGTCAGTGGTTATCATTGAAAGAGCCATGCTCTGTCTTCTACACACCTTCACATCAGCTGTTTACAGACACTCATAAGAACCTCCCCCCACTGCTGGCACGTTCTCCAGGATAAGCAGTCCCCACCCTCTCAGAAGACATGGTCTTCCTAATGGCACCCAGGAAACCATTGGTCTTCTTTGCTGCAAAGTCACATTGCTGGCTCATGTTGAACTTATTGTCAACCAGGACCTCCTAGTCCTTCTTTGCAAAGCTGCTTTCCAACCAGCCAACCTCCAGATGTACTGATGCCTGGGGTTGTTCCTCCCTCAGGGCAGGAATTTGCATTTGCCTTTGAAGAACTTCATGAAACTCCATTAGTGGAGATTTTCAGAACTCCACTGCAACCCTGATAGGAGCTGGAGCTTCTCTGAATAGGAGCTGGAAACAGGGACTTCACAGGTCATTTCCAACCTAAATAGTTTTGTGATTTTAAAGTTAAACTTTGCAGATGTGTCAAGGCTCCAGCAATACTAGGCACTGCTTTACAAACATAAAAGTACATTACAAAAGACAGACACCAACTAAAAGAAAATAAGTGCTCTTTTTATTGCTTTGAAAACCACAAAATGAGTTAGGTGATTTTTCTACACTCATTCCTGGCAGCAACAGCAATTATCTCAGTTTCCCAAGTTTCATTCCAGCAACTTCCCCATCCTCATCCAGATTCTTAACTTTCCTTCCTACTTTCTGCATCAGTTTAAGTTCATGAACTCAAGCTCTACATATGGTTTTGGTGATGAGCTTTAAGTGCACAGTATTATTTTTTAAAAAGAGAAATGGATGAGAAACATGTGTGAAGTAAAAGAATAATGCACGATAGACATTCAAGAGCCTACATCTGACATAAATGTCACATTGTGAGGAATCACCTGGAGGTGTACATGGGCTCAAATTTATGCACAGAATTAGGATAAGGTTCAGTGAACATCTGAATATGGACTTCAGCTGACCCAAAAATAGCTACAACCATAGCTATGACATGCAAAAGTACTCAAATACTTATAAGAAGTAAGTTTGTTCCCTCCTAACAGGGAAGAAGCATATGCCAGGAGGATGACAAATCTCCAAAGGATAAGTAAGCTGAGCCATTCTAGGAAAATGTCTATCAGTTCTACCCCACCCAAAAAAACAACCTACCAACCAACCAACCAACCAAAAAAAATCCAAAACCAACCTTTTGTAGATGTTGCTAAATTTCATCAGCCACAAGCACTGTACAATGGAATTCTGTGAAAGACTGGGATCTGGCAAGTTTTAACCACGAGGAAGCTTAACTTCTGGTTTCTAGTTGAAAGCTGTCAATTTTGTACCTGTAGCTGGCTTTTCTTGGTCCTAGGTGTCCCACTGCTGTCTAGTTGTATGCTTAAATACCAGTGTACTTCTGTAGGAAGAATGATAAAAGCAACCTGATTTTCTTTTTTTTTCTTTTTCTTTTTTTTTTTCCTTTCTCCCCCCCCCCCCCTTGGGAGGCAGTTAATTTCTTCTCTCTGAATAATTTTGAAATAAGGACAAGAAATTACACTGTCCCCACATGTTAACTTCACGCAATGAACGCATTCATTCCCAGAACATGAGCAACATCTTATATATATATATATATATTCAAGTACCTACTTGGGAAAGGAATGATTTTCAGAGAAGTGCAGCAGTAAGAGCTCTTGCTAGTAAGGCAAAATTATGTGCATCCACTGAGGACATAACGTCAATGTATTGATTCTTATCACAATTTCTAGGCATTTAGCAACTTCCATCTTCCTTATCTTCCTTGGAATTTGCATTACTTCTGCCACTTCTGTGGCTGGCCAGTACCATTCCTGGTAAAACAGCTATTTTAACAGCACAGAGAACATAGAGATTAACACTGGTCTTTTAAAGAGTGCTTCAACAAGCACTGTTAGAGCTGCTTAGAAATTTACATACAATAAATAGAATATATTCCCTATGAGTCAAATACTCCCCATTACCATGTTCATTCAACAGAAACCTGAAGGTTTTAGACAAAGTGATACTGTTGCCTCAAGTTACATGACTCGACAAAACTTTTTCTGAATGGAAAAACTTGGTCACAACAAAAAACTACGAAAAGAAGTGATGCAGGAGTCCCCTCTGCTACTGCTGCTGTCTGAAGGTCCTTTCCAAAGTGCCCTGCAAAGTGCACTTCCAGGGAAGTGTTTAATTGGTATGATGATTGCTCCTCATATCAGTTATTTCTATTAGCTGTGTTTGCGTCAGGGGTCCTGGTGAGATGGGCCCCTGGCAGGCTAACTGCTGTAACACTGCTGCAAGAATGGTCTGGTGCCAAAAGCTCGACAGCTAAGGAGAAAAGAGTGAAGGAGAGTGAGAAAGGAACAGTTATTCTTGTTTTATACTGGAAGACTAGAAGGGTAAAATGATTAAAGGGCTTCTGTAACAGGTCACAAGAAATCTATCTTCAAGCTGAGAACAGTCTGAGTGTTTTCGGTCTCTCTGGAGCACAGCCCAGGCTATTTGTCCATGATACCAAGCTGGTAAAGTTTGTAGAGAATTTTTGCTCAAATCAAACAGAAAACCCCATCTCGCCTCCACATCCTAGACTGAAGCCTTCATACCATCACATTAATGTGTCCAAAACCAGTGCTTCAGCCACAACATACGGACTGCTCACCACCACAGCCACAATGGCATTATTCCACCAGCCCTCCTGATACACCAGAAGCAGCCTCACTGCAGAAAGCAGCCTTTTGCAGAAAGGAAAGGCCACCACCCGCTGACTGATCATCTAAGTGATAAGGAGAAGTGGAGTAGCAAAGGAAATGTTTATAACAGGTTTGGTGAAAATCCTGCCAGTAAACATGAACTGCAATAGAATGAGTACCAGTAATTTTGTCTCCTCTTTATATAGTCATTCTTCCCAGGGCAGCCTGAAATTTGACCTTCCAGATCAGATTTGTTCACAAGTTGGACAGCAATTCATCCTTGCAGGAATTACTGCTTATTTATTTATTTATTTCCTTTTAACATAATCTGGTACCACATTTCACAGCTGCAAAATTTTACTGAAATTAGAGTTGTGACAGCCTATTTCCACCAAACCACGTGAAAAATCTGATTCTTTTCTCCCTTATCAGAATGCTTTAAGGAATCAGAGTTAGGACCTTCACAGAAGAACATCTAATTCATCCCTTGATGCAAATCCAGTCATTTTCTATATTTACATTTTCTACATCTACTCAAAAGTAACACACAAGCCCTACAGCAGAATGATGGCCCACATGGTATCAAAAGTGTACTTGACCAAACAGTAACATCTCTCTGGGCCAGATTTCAACTCAAACATAATTAAAGTTTCTTTTTGTTTTTGTTTTTATTTTTGTTTTAAACTAATATCACAAGTAGTTCATATTTATCATATCTATTTCTATTCATATTAAATCAAGAAAAAAATAATATATAGGAAATGTGTATTTCACAAACCATAGTGTCACATTTGGGGATGAAAAAATTTACTGCCAGCAGCTAAAGAGAGTCACTTCTCTCCCTGATGTCATTAAGTCTCCTACACTAACTCTGCCTTAAATGAATGATGAAGATGTGCTTTGCTTTACAGGAGAGTCATGCCCTTGGTAACAGACAGGTACGCTCTGGGTTTTTAAAAACATACTTTTTTTTTTTTTTTTTTTTTTTTTAAAAAAAAAGAATCATACCCTAGTTTTGAGCTGCAAATCCCTCCCTTAAAGTACATCAGCAATAAGCCAGTGAAGTCAATGGAGTCAAACCAGTGACCAGGTGACAAAGTAAGGGAAGAGCAGAAGCAGGCAGTGCATTTTGCAGTGCAGAACTGTTATGAGCCTGCCCCCAGTTTCTCCAGGAGCTTATGTTTCAAACTGGGAACACAATGAAAGGATGAATGAGAAAATATAACGCCAGAGAGAGAACAGGCCAGACTGACCCCAAATGACATTAGACTCTTAATTAGAATAATCTTCTCTCCTTCTATGCAATGTGGAGATATTGGCACCTCCTGAAGGTAGCATAGTCTTCTTTTGACCATGCAGATTGAGCTTAGATCTCCAATTTACGTACCTGTGTCAACAACCAGAAGGTCAGACCAAACATATTTTCCATTTGTGTAAAAAGAAGCCACTAGCAGGATGACGGAAACCTCAGTCCAGTGGAATGAAAATTGGCTGAACTGCTGAGCTCAAAGGGTTGTGATCAGTGGTATGAAATTCACCTGGAGGCCACTTGCTAGTGCTGTACCCCAAGGGGTTGATACTAACGTCAATTCCATTTCATTTATTTAGTAGTGACCTGCATGTGTGGTCAGAGTGCACTTTCAGCAAATTTGGAGATCGCACAAAACTAGGAAGAGTGATTGATATACCATATGGTTGGTCGTGCTGCTGTTCAGGGGGGCTTTTAAAGGCTGGAGAAATGGGCAGAAAGGAGTCTCATGAAATTCAGCCAAGGGAAATGCAAAGTCCTGCACCTGGGGAGGAAAAACTCCACATACCAGGATGGGCTGGCAGCTGTCTATCTGGAAAGCAGCTTCCTGGAAAAGGTCCTGAGGGTCCTGGGTGACACCAAGCTGAACATGTTCCCTTGCAGAAGAGAAGGCCACCAGCATCAAGGAGGCCAGGGGACGTGATCCTTCTTCTTTACTTATTATGAGTAAAACATGTCTGAAGTGCTGTGTCCAGCTTTCTCCTCATCTCAGTGTCTCTTGTCACCTACCCAGCTCCAACAGCTCTCCCTTGATAGTCACACTGAGTAGTTTTTCAGTCAGTTATTCTATATTCACATATATTTTCACCCACACTTTTGATCACTGTGCTGATGAAGCTATCATTTGGGACATGTCAAGAAGTCAAACCCACAAAATTCTCCCTTACCTAAGGGAGGCCTTTGTCCCTGTCAGAAAGGGGCATGCACTATTGTATGTGAATGGTATTGACAGAAGTAGAGAAAATTGCTGCAATTCTGATGGAGCCTGGTGTTCTTGAAACATTAAAAATGAAATTTTAATGATTCATAAGTTCCAAGGAACACATTCTTATGACAAAAGTGGTGGTGGTTACACCTCACTAAAGAAATAATCGATAGGATGATAGGGTTTTACTCCAAGTCGTTGCTTTCAGTGGAGTGCTTGAAAATGAGAGCAGATCCGTTGAGACAAAAAAAAAAAAAATCATTACAGTGCAATAAAAATGTACCTATGTGGTTATTAATTGTTAAAAACTTCAATACTAATTACAGAGAAAAAAAAAGTTAAGAGTGAGTGAGATGGTGTGCTCCAGATGAGTGACAAAGCAACAGACAATCCATAAGGTTTCAGAGCACAACACTAAATACCTTCTCAGAGAAAGCTGAACCTCAGCCCCTGCTCCAAATTTGCCCCGTGCTAATTGGGAACAGGAGGGCTAGCAGATACATGTGGGCTGCACCATGATGGAACCACCATGTTCACCACTGGATCCACACGCAGGGTTAGGGCTTCAGGTGGTGTAAGAATGGCCAAATGCTACATGTACCTCCTGCTTTCACCCTCACTCCATTCTCTGCTGAATTTTATTTAACAGCTCTGTTGGGGTGTTAAATCCTTTTCCAACTTTATCTACCCTCTCTTTGCTCCTGTCTCCTTTTGCAGAGCTGTCATTTTACTCCTTCAGTTCCCTAACTCTTTTCCAGCACACTTGGTTACTCCTTCCCTTTATCCAGAGGTCTAAAAGAAGCAGATAATTTGTGAGGTGGGAGGAGGCTTTCCATGTCTTTGGCAAGGGGTAAGTAGCACAGTGACAAAGCAGTGATACTGGAGCTTACAAACCTGCCTCTGGGCAGGGATGAGAGAACCAGCAAGGAGGACAGTATTAAATTAAAAAAAAAAAAAAAAAAAAAAAAAGAAAAAAAAGAATAGACTATTTTCCCAAGGACAAGGGAAAATCACCAGATCTCAGGGACCACATGGAAGGTGTGTGTGTATCACTGCAAGCCACGATAAGTATTTGGTTGGAATCCAAACTTTGATCCATCCTGCTTGGGCTCATCCCTGTTAATGTCTGGGAGAGCAAAATGGGGATACTCCAAGGAATACACACCTTTAAAACTCATTGCTACAGACTTGTTCTCCAGAAATGGAAAGCTGTAGCTGCCCTGTATCACCCAGGTCTCTCATTAGTGCAGACAGCATCCCCTTCCAAGGCTCTCTTTTCCAATGTATGGGTTAACATGCTGTCCAGCAGTAGGTTGGGGTGCACAAAAGGTTTCTACGGGGAGAACAGCACCAAAAGGGGATGCCCACTGCCAGCCTGCCCGAGAGGACAGATACAGACTTCAGAACAACTCTCCCTGGACACCATGGGAGACAGCTACCTACATCAGAGATTGCCCACCCCCTCCAAGGGCTGAGCCCAGCCTTGGCACCACGTTCAGTGTGTCATGGTCCATGGATGCGTACCCTCATGGTAGGAACACCCCAAAGAAGAGCATGCCCTGGGAGATACTTGTTTCATCCAGCAAACCATCCAGACCCCACGCCTGTCCTATACCCACATGAGTGATAATCTCAGCCTGAAGACTGTTTATTTTGAGCAAAAGGCGTGCAGAGGCCAGCTGAGGTGGCCGATTCTTCTCCCCCACTTCCACTGCACATGGATGCATCCACACTTCAGCTGGTGTGAAAAGCAATGAACTTGCTCACCCGTGTGCTGTCACTTGGGATGAACAGTGATGTTTCTGCAGCCTCCTGTGGCCTGCACAGCCTCGCAGTGGTTCTGCATGGCACAGAGAACTGATGAGGTTGGGGGGAATGGAGGCACCCATAGTCCAAGTGGCAAAACCAACCTTAGCTCAGCTGAGAGAAGAACAATGTGGAAGGGGGCAGAAAATCCATTTTCTAGAGCAAATGAGGAGAGAGAGAAACAGGTTTTGCTTGGTAGCCTGTGGTCCCCGCAGCTCCTTAACAGGGCTGAGGAGCATCTTTCCACATCTTGCCCAAGCTCTGGGAAAGTGGCAGTGCAGCATCTGTTCTGTATCACTCCACAAAGCTGCAAGCTAGCAGAAACTTCATCCAACAG
Source organism: Heteronetta atricapilla (assembly GCA_011075105.1). NCBI lineage: Eukaryota > Metazoa > Chordata > Aves > Anseriformes > Anatidae > Heteronetta > Heteronetta atricapilla. The sequence goes on along the minus strand of CM021732.1, from coordinate 4,429,912 downwards.
ATTTGTATTTTCACACTTGCCTTTTCCTCTTTGCTCCCTCTAAAAAGTCAAAGAAAGGGCAAGTGAGCATAAGCCGGAGTACAACTGCCTCATGCAGGCCTGAGAACTGCTCCACCAGTGAAACTTAATCTTACAATTTCCAGTCCACTGTGCCACATCACAGTTTGGGAGAGTGATAAATAAGTGCAGGTCTCAATGAGAGAGACTTTTGTCTAAGCTAGTGCATCTGACAGTGTCTTATTCTTGCTTTTATTTATTCTTTCCAATCCACTTGCTTTCACCTCCTCCAGTTCCCCTTGCAACCAATGTGCTCAGCTGTCAGCTCCGTGGGGCAAGCAGCACTGAGTCTGGGCAGTTTTCACACCAAATAACAACACATAGAGAACGAGAACACAGCTCCTAAGGCAGCAGCTAAGCACCTAAGGCCCTCCTGGAGCTTCTCAACAGGGCATAGATTGGAAATTCTCCTTCATCTCAGTCCCAATTATTATAAAAAACTGGCAGAGAGAGGGAGGCCAATTCTGATAACTGAGTCAGAAGAGAAGAAAAAAAATAGCTTCTCTGAGTGATTTATTTTGCACCAGTGGTATAATCCCTTCCAAATTCAATTACAGCTAATTAAAAATAACTCTCTCTTCTGAGCTGATCACTTACAGTTCCAAGTTTCACTGTGGCAATGGTGACTGAAAAAGCTCTCTTTCCAAAGATGGGCAGATGACGCAAGGTTTGCTGCTGATTCAACTCTAGGGTTATATCACAAAATGCTTAATTACTAGCCCTGTGGCATACTGGTTGGCTCAGAGTGAAACAAGAGTGGATTACAGTCCTGAGCATCCTAATCTCTCTCTGTACATATTCCCCCTCATTGACCTCAGATTGCCTGGGAGAAGCAGTGCTTGAGAAACTGCTGCTGCACTTCTCACACAGCCTCACTTGGAACTGCATTATCTCATTTGTAAAGAAGTGGTGTCCTGGCTCCTGTCCACTCATTTCTGGTCTAGCACCAGCAGGCATGTGAACGTATTATTATTAGCACACAGTTAGTCCGAGGTCAAGTTCTAGTGACCAGCTCCAGCATTTGGTTTGGATAAAAATGCTTCGTACAGTCAGCAATTTTCCTCTGACATTTGGGATACATGTAAAGCAGTTTTTTAGAACAGTAATAATAAAAAGAGAAGTAGCAACTCAGAGACATAGGCTCAATTCTGCAAAGGGTTTCAAGAGCCAAACTTCTCCCTTTCTTGCAGAGCACCCCGTAGGGTTTTATCTCAACAGTCAGGAGTTAGACATTCGTATTCTTCTATCACTCACTACAAAACAAGGGCCCACACAGCAGCTACAAGACATAATGTACCTCCTTCTCTATAGCAGTAAGTGCTCGACTCCTGGGACTCTCCATTAGCAATTTCTTTATCATGTTATCTAAATAATAAACCAACTGCTTACACAGCGTTACCCGACAAGACCAGCTATGGGATTTGCAATAGCAGAACAAAGTTGCTGTTTGCTTTCAAACTGCCAAGGTCAACACAAACCAGAACACCAGTCACAGCAAATAAATCACACGTAAGAAGGACATGGGTCACGAGGGAAAACCATTTTCCTGGTGTTTTCACCCTCAACCAAAGCAAGATGTGCCAATGACTGACCCTATTACAATATTTGAAAAGGGACGCTTCATCACAGAGGCTTCAGAACAGGGGCTGGTGGTCATGTTCAGAGTGCATCACACTCTCTTTGCTCACCAGGACACAGAAATACCTGTTAAAAATATGATTCGCCTAAGAGGATTTGTTGCTTCCTGTTATGTCACCTCTTGTAAAACACGGAGTATTGTAATCTGAAGAAAAACGGGATATCTAACCAGACCTCCCATCCGAGAACACAATGCTTCCTGGGGGAAGAAAGTTCCTCTGGCTCTTGCAGAGAACAGCTAAGCCATGTTCATGTCATTACCCACTCACATTTTTATTACCTTTTGTGTCTTAATTACTGTTACGATATGTTTGGCATACTGTCATTCAACAATTTACAGTCGCAGTCTATGACTACATTATTTAATTCATTAGATTATGCAAACATCCAAAGAAAGCTGCAACACAGATGCCAGTTCCTGTCCGGCTACAGACTTCTAAATCTACACAGCTGACAGCATGGGAAGATCTATTTGCTCATTTAAAATGAATTGCCCTTCAATTAGGCAGCACTGCATCTTTCTGGCACGTTTCTACAGCAGCTGAAAAATTGCAGGTACCGGCCACTGGTTAGATACTGCTCTTGCTTTTATTTATTTATTTATTTTTCATTTTGGGGATGGGAAGGGAAAGTTAATGCACAGTCTCTACAGTGTCTTCAGGGCAAACTTCATCCCAAAAGAGAAAGAGCAGTAGTTTGCAAGTAGAGAGTTTCAGGCAAACTCAATCTGTAGGATTTTCCATGTTCTGCTCAGGTTGTTTTGCTCCAAGCAAGGCTCAGTGCTGACCAATGCTCTTCTGCATTCAGGGTATTCATAACATTCCTCTATCACAGTGTCTGGATGCTACTCATGGAGCTGATCTGCTGCACCAGGACTGAGGATGGCAATTGATGCAGGCTAGATCCTTGCCACTGATTTTCACAAAACTTGCAGGAACACTAAGGATTTCTGATGTCTTTACGCTCCAAATCATTAATTCCACATTATGTTCCAAATCATCTCATCCTACCAGGGAGGAACCCCCCCCCCCCCCCCCCAAAGACCTTTCCCAAATTGCCTTCAAAACATTGACATAGAAATCACTACTTCTAGCACTGTAAGAAGCATAATCCCCTTGGAACACTTGACAATCTCTGGTATGTATGTTCAGATGAGCTCTCCTCCTGGAATCGTACTCATTCATCCATCCTCCAGTTACTGTTGGTTTATTGTGATGACAAAAAAAGTAACAAAAAGAAATTCAGTCAATGCCGCTGCAATATAAAAAGCATCACAAAAATAAGCCATAGCCAGAAATGTTGTATTTCTGGACTAAAATGAAAGAGAAGATGTTACTTAACTGTGTCTTGCCTACAAGGCAGATATATTCTTACCTAGAGTCCTAGCAGCAGTGAGGTTAGATAATCCAGAAAACAATATAGGACCAGAATTTTGCAGCTTATTAATACCGAGAGATAGGAAAAGGAGCAGAGCTCAGCAGGAGAGCACCTGAAGAGCAGCACAAAGGAACGACAGCCACTCTATCCAGTAAGTCAGTTTCATTAGGGGACCAACTTTATTGCCTCTCCATAAACACATGTTTACTATAAATATGTCATCAACTTATATTTGATGAACTTCTATTGCTGGATGGAGTAATATTATAATAATTTCAGTGGAACAGCAGGTACTTATCAGCAACCCAGCAGCCAGGTGAAACAGCACTCTTTTAGGATACACTAGCAAGGAAGCAATTGAACTTGAATGTTCTGTTGTAGTAAATTCCTCATTAAAAAGTCTTTCTGGTTTTGATGGATGGAACTTTGCTACAAGCCCAATGGCATGCATTTGATGTTGCCATTTAGATTTACAACACTCCTTGATAGGCATACCTAATTTCAGATGGAGGGCTCAGTACATTTGATATTGCACCTCAGGGACAGCTGCTTTTTCCACTTTCTATCCATCTTTAAAGCATCATGGAGAGCTTCCCCCTTTCCTCCCTGAAGAGATTTTCATACCAGCAAAGGCCCTGTAAAATCAAATCACAGAACTATTCTTTTCTTTGTAACTGACTGTATTTAGGTATGCTATAAATTCACTTTCCAGTAAACATATGGGCCACTCTCATGGCTCTACTGATCGGGCTGTAAACTGCAAGAGTTTAGACTCAGACTCGTTTCTGGGATGCATTGTCAGAAGAGATTGACTTGCAAATAAGGAAATTTAACAAATGTTTTTTTATTAAGTATTAGAAAACAAAACAAAACAAAAACAGAAACAAAAAAACCCTGCAGTTATTGGCCTGTTTGCATGCTGCAAGTGATTGATTATGGACTCATGATAACGATAGTTAATTTTAAGAGTTTCCACGGAGAAACAAATCAGCTTTAATGAAATGATGATATGAAAAATCACTTGATGAGATATGAGTTTGTTAATAAAACAGCAAGAAATTACATGGTGGTTTTAACTCAAGAGGAAGTGCTTTACCACCCTTAAGTCAGTTCTTCTGTTTCTTTTCATATGGAACATTTACACTTATTTTTTATAAGTTCCTTTTTCCCCTTCTTCCCCTTCTCTTCCTCCTCCTCCTCTTCCTTTTCCTCCTCCTCCTCCTCCTCCTCCTCCTCCTCCTCCTCCTCCTCCTCCTCCTCCTCCTCCTTTCTCCTTCTCCATCTCCTTCTCCTTCTCCTTCTCTTTCTCCTTCTCCTTCTCCTTCTCCTTCTCCTTGTAAACATTTACACATTTACAAGCATGTATCTATATCTCTATTAAGACTATTTAAGGAAACAGAAAGACTAGTTTGTGATTTACTAGTGGCACTCAGACAAGATGGAGTGATTTAAAGGACTTAACGTAGTGCTGAGGAAGAACATAGAAATATAGTAGTTTATTTTGAAAGATTATCGTTTAGGCAACAGCACAGAATTTATACAAATCTTCTATTTAAATACGCATGCACCAGGGAGCAACCCCAAGGTCTCAGAGAAGCTCCTGCTGAATGGATAGGTTCACTTCAGGAGCATTTCACTCAACTTTGGGGCACTACTGGGGCTGTTCAACAATTCTTGTTGTAGCAAATTTTTTTTTCAACACTCAACGTACTGATGGTAATGGACTATACCACAGCCAACCAGAGGCTTTTAAGATGTAAATTGGAGGACACACAGTGCATGATTGAGACTGCAGAGCTTTCTGGGGCAGCACTGGAGGACAAGAGGAGCCAAATCTATCGTGTTTCCGCTGCCCACAGAAATCCTGGAATGAACCAATCCCAAGCCTCACTCCTGAAGGAACTAATCTTTCACTCCTATAAAGGGCCTGGGAATTAACTAACATGGAAAATCACAGACCCAAGAAAGTAAGGAGCCAAGTTAGTTGACAGTGTAGACTTGTCCTATGTTAGTACAGCAGAGTCTGTAGTGATATTTTTCAAAAAAAATAAATTAGCCCATCAGGGACCAAGAGGCATGATATTGCTGGAAGGGTCCTTGGTTTCTAAAAGATGAAGAATACCTACTTTCGGCAAGTCAATCCCCCCAGGAGAACTGGGCATCCAGGATCTGTCATTTTGTCACCACATTTTTCATAATAAATGCAATCTTTTTCAGTTCGTTCTGTTCTGAGACCAATACCCCAAAAATGTTCATGAGAAAGTATGCAGTTGAATTAATGTGGGTAAATAAACCTTTACATGTCTGGGAAGGCTTGTTTTTGTGCTTGATTTCTATTGCCATAGCAATCTGCAGTGGGACGGTTGGTACTGAAAAAAAGAAAAAAAAAGAAAAAAAAAAGAAAAAAAAGAAAAATACTTCAGTAGGGGAACTGCAGCAAGAAGCAGTATTAAATGAGCAGCAACCTTAGTATCTAGACATCAGCACACTGTATCATGGCAATACAGAGAAGACATATGAGTTAGTAAATTGAAACTGAAAAATCAAAGCTGTGAACTCCTGATTGTCTCCTCACCTTTCCCCACAAAGAGGGGGCTCTGCCAATGTTTCTCAGCTGTCCTCACCTTCCAGAGCCAGGACTGAACAGAGCTCAGGTTTTCTTTCTTCCACAGGCTTTTGAAAATTGTGTAAGTTGTGTATAAGTTGTTCAACCAACTATTTGGTCACAAAAGAGAAAAAAGACCTGAACTAGAGAGCCACAATAGGAATAATAATAATTATAGCAGTAATAGTAGCAGCAGTAGTAATAATAATAATAATAAACTAACCTACATATAGTTCTTTTTTATGGTAAGCTGTTTTTGAATTCACTAGTAGTACAGTAAAAAATATGGTACCAACAGACACTGCAGATCTTTCTATTTCTGAGTCTTGTCACTGTAAGTGCCACTAATCACTATTTCTACATAAAGACAACCTCTTCTTTGACTAAGACAGCTGTTCTTCTACAACAAGCTTACATTTTTTCTTTAACCTTCAGCGGAATCCAGCATTTGTTTAATTACGTGGTCTGACCTAAATTTGCTAAATAAACTGAAATGAGACCAAGCAGAAGTAATTTCACTAAATTTCTCTTCTCCTAAGCACCACTAACAGGATCTTTCTGTTCCACATCTTGTTTTCCTGTATGTAGCAGTTATACCATGTCCTTTCTTCATGTTGATATGTACAGGTCTTCTCTCAGGTTAGCTCTTCAATACCAAAGACAGCAAGAAATTTAGCTGGGTGGTAGTATGGGTTATCATCAATCCAGGATGGGCGAGTGGGGGCAAACTCCACATATAAGGTGTAGCCTGGACTTCTAACTTGCACATCAGGTTTCTCACAAAGAGGTATAGGGACCAAAAAATGCCATTTGATTTTCAGCTGCTAGTATGACCTCGTGAATTTAGAGAGTCAGAAAAAATGCTTAAGCAGACTGTGGCAATGGCAAGAGAGACACTTCCCATAATTTTGTATTTTATTTTGTTTGATTTTATTTATTTTATTTTTCCAACACAGGCTCTCCTTCTAGAGTACTCTGGCACTTTAACAGTCCAAAACTGCTGCCAGTCAACTTCAGAGAGGACAGGATGTCTTGTACCAGCTACACAGACCAAATTAATCTCAAGGTCAATATTGTCGTTGTTTTGAATTACTGCAGAAGTGGAGAAAAACACAAAGAAAGAAAAAGACTGATTTAAATTGAACTGAGCTCGCTGAATGTCATAAAGGATTCATCAGGGCATTGAAATAATTTTTCTGAACTCTCTTATGTGTCTCCCACAACCACCCTTCTCTTCCTCTCTTTACATATGAAGGGGACTCATACTTCATGCACCTCCAGCTTGTCTGAGCTGCTTCACAGGAGCCAGCATGGCCAGTTACTATTCTGTGACTCTGTGATACTAAACTGCCACTTCCCCAGTGGCTGGCTGGACTTTAGATGGTGTATTTCTCAGCTGTTATTCAAACACAGTCAGCAAGACGTTCCTTTTCAAGACATGATTTAGATCAAGTAATCTTTGTTTTCAGTAGTGCTGCATCATAAAATTAGGTAATTACTTTTGTAAATCTGTCAGGGCTCTAAGTAATTATCTAATTTAGAACACTTAAAATAAAAGGCAGGAAAATTCCACTCTCTTGCATGTGTTGCTTAGAGTAATTAGACTGGGGATAGAGACATCCTAATACAGTCTATCGCATTAGGTGAGTTGGGTCGGCCCTCAAAAACGTCTGTGAACATCTTAACATGAAATTTTCTTTTGGTTGCATTCATTCTCTTTTTCTGTTCCAATTGTATCAAGTAAGGACCTTTACAGCAAGTAATCAAATTTCTCACTTCAGCTATTAAATAGGAGGCTACAGGGAAAAAGAAGTCCAACTTTTCCAAGAGGTGCACACTGAAAGAACAAGAAGCAAAGGACACAAACTGTACAAGAAAAATTTCAGGAGGGCATGAAGGAAAAGCTTTTTCCAACATGAGACTGGAGCAGCACTGGGACAGGTGCCTTGAGTGTTTGTGGAATCTCCATCCTTGGGCATTTTCAGCACTCAGCTGGTGAAAACATCAAGCCATGGGATTTGACTGTGAAGTGAATCCTGCTTGGGGCAGAGGTTGGATTAGACACCTCCAAAGATCCTTTCCAACCTAAGTTGTTTTACAATTCTAAAAAAAAAAAAAAAAAAAAAAAAAAAACAGAATTATAATTCTGTAATTTTATATTTCTAACAACCTTGTCAAGTAGAGGCAAGTTTGCCTCAAGCGAGATCACCTGCACTGAAAACACATGAACACAATCTCTTTAGAGCTGGGATCACAGAAGTTCCATTCATCATCAATTGGATACAACTGAGGCAAAGCTAACATTGAATTAAAATTGATTACAAACCTGGGAAGTGACAGGATAGTGCAGTTCTCCAGTGCCATTATAGGCTTAAAAGCTGTGTCCTCTTCCTACAGAAAGAAAAACTAAAAGAGCTTCAAAGCACACACACATATGCTTCTCACTATTCTCCCCCTGGCATTGTATAACTGCGAGAAGACAACACCCAGGCTCAAATCTTGGTGTGAATATAGAACCTGACCCCACTGGAAGAGGCCTTCAGCAGCGAGGCCTGCTGTCATAGGAAGGCCATTCGCTCTTCCAATCCTTCATGGAGGCACCATGCCTCGCTCCACACGAACATCCACACATATTTCAGAGCCTCCCCGTTTTTCACAAAGCAGATGCATGATTTCCCAGCCAGTTCTACTTGAGAGAGTCCCTGTACCTCCCTCCATCTGCTCGCCGGGCCTACGCAGGCAGCAAACTGTGCAACCTTGCAATGATGATCTTGGCTTTATGCCTCCACCAAAAAAACAGCCCTCTACTTCAGCTAGTTTCTTTTTAGAGTCTATAATTAGCTTCTTTCAAAAACATGAACATAAGACTGTGATATTTTTGATAAAGTTTGAGCTCTGGTCCTAAAGTGAGAACAGGAATATTTCAGAGCCACAAATGTTCAGATCTACTTTATGCATGTTTGTAATTTATAACAAGCTTCAAATATCTGATATATGCCTTTAATAAGAACAGAAATGAAATGGTAAATGCTTGCTAGGGCTTTTGGAAAGCAGGGTACAATTTCCATTGGAATTTTACCTTTTCCTTACCCCAGTGAAAAATTTTAATGTTTCTCCAAAACAGCAAATTCCAATATCTTTGATTGTTGGACAGACCTCAAGGTCTTCATTCAAATTAGATGAACATGTAAAGTAGGAACAGCCCTCAGGCACAGAACATTTTAAATCCAAATTTTAAATACCTCTGAATTTTGAAAGAGATTCAAGGTTCAGGGACTGTCTATTGCAGTAAGGAAGAGCAAAACTGATATCAGAATCAAAATAGAAGTATGATATTGTGGAAGTGGAAATCTTAACATCTGAAATTTTTAATAGTAGGTTAACACTAAACTGCAGACTGCCTGAAGTGGAAAGATTTGGCCTTACTTTTACTAAATAATCTCAATTTAAAATCTTTTTTATTTCCCCCTTGATTTCCTGAATTGCACTGTGCATAATTGCAATTGAATGTTCTTGTTTTAATTAATTGTTTAACCCCTACTCCACATCTGGACAAATGCTGGGGGGAAGCAGAGGCTATAACAATTAGACATTATTGTAATAACTGTAATGAGAACAGTTGTTCAACACAGGAACAGCATTGTCAGAGTGAACCAAATGTCCTGAAAAGCAGGGCAATCAAAAGAACTGATATTCAGAGAGATGTTAGAAACAACTGTAACCTTATAGCCTCTTCTCCATGCTGGAGTAAATAGATAACTGCTCATGAATAAACATAAGAACGGCTTAGGTCTCAATAAATAAAGTATTAAACTCTGAGAACATCCACAAACAACAGGACCAAATAAAAAGACGATAAACACCTCTTTGTAAGCAAGAATGCTGCATCGTGCTGTGGCCTCTTGAGCTTATAGTCCAGTTCTCTGAGGTCCCTGTCATTAAAAGCTTAAGAGCCACAAGACTTTCTCTCTCAGTCTGATTTAAAAGGTGGGGAAAGTCTTTGGTAAAATCTAAAATTATCTCTTCTTGAGGCTCACATATGTGGCAAAGCCTGCATGAACCAGGCACATGAGATGCAGATGAGGTATAATGTTTTTTTTTTTTTTTTTTTTTTTTTTTTTTTTTTTTTTTTTTTTTTTTCCCCTAAATCCCTGTGCTTGTTCTGTTACTCCAGACACCATTCATAGGTTTCACTAAACTCACCCCTTACTCCTGTTGAGCCTTTCTTTCTAAACTTTTAGGCAGGGATGGATTTCCCACCATCAGAGCTGTTAATACATGAGACAGTCCGATCGAACTGAGGTCTGCTGCCTTGTATCTGGTGGTGGCAATGCTGAGGACTGTGAAAATGCCTAGGACTGCAGCCACCAATGATTCTTCTCAACATACGCACATACAAGACTGGAAGTATAAGCCTGCAAAAGTATGGCCAATTTCAGCCTTGTTTCCCAATGCAGTCATCAACCATTTTCAGTTATTGCGTAGTTTCTGCAGATCTCAATAAACTTAATTTTTCAGACAGTTTGGGTACAAAACCCAAACAACTTTGTAAGCTGCTGGAGTGGAACTGATTCAAATTACAGTGTAACAAATGTAACTAGGCTTGAATTCCTGCAGGAACTCCAAACAGCCAGACCCTTTTGCATCGAGTCTCAGCAAATATCCAAACATTCCTTTTTTTAGCAGAAATACTCATAAGGAATTAGTTTCAAGATCTCATGGGTGCATATTTGAGACTCCAAAGACTATATCTGTACACACACAAGTATGTTATTCATGCCAGAACTGCTCATCCAATCAAGGAACGGAAATGCTACTACTGCTTGTGGTTCATTTACCCAAATGCTCCAGAATACCACAACGGAAATTTAGAATAGTTGGGACCACTACGACAGTGAAAATATTCAAAAAATGCATGATAAAAATTCTAACATTAGACTAAAATTCCTATACCACTGTCAGGGAAAAAATAAAAAATAAATCCTGTGTGAAATGACTTCGAAACCACCTGGAAATGTCAAAAGCAAACCAAAACAAAACAAAACAAAAACAAACCAACAAACGGACAAACAAATCCCCAAACCAACCAACCAAACAAAACCTAAACAAACAAAGTTTAGTGCATGAGTATCTGCAAAAATTACAGCTTTGCTAATTCCTTATTGAGAAAATTATTTAAGTTCTGTACTTCCTTACACTTCAGCTTCGCTTAACCAAAGAAAACTGGGGCAATATGGAGTAAAAGGCAGCATTTTGTTTAAAGTTTCTTTTATTTATGTGTAGCAGACCATGAGGAGGCTCAGCTCTCAAGCTTCTGGAAAAACAGAAACTGTGAATCATGAGTACACCCTAGTGTTTTAAAGTAAAACTGCAGTGAGGCATTAGAAAATCCTTCATGTCATACTTGGTATTTTCATAAATATTGTTAATTGTCTACCTTTTTTTTTTTTTTTTTTTTTTTTAAATATTATAACCATAGCTTCATTGCTGAAACTCTGATTTCTGTGCTTACTACTTAGAAATGCTAATTCATATGGATGTCCCATTTGGTAACAAATTGCACATACGTGTTTTAATGTGCATTTTAAATCCAATTGACCAATTAAGGTCAAAGCAGAAATTACTGTTTATTTTGCTGACTATAAGCATTGGAAAATTTATTACGGAAAATCCCTAGCAAATTTTTATTGTTGAGATTTTTCTCTAGTTTTTCAACACAAGCTACAAGACAGAAGAAAGATGAGGAAAGAAAAGCAGTAGCTAAAAATCAGAAGCATTTCATGTGGGATTTATAAGAAATTCCCAATTCATTCACGACCTGGTTTTCTATAAAATGACATGAATTTGCATGAATACAGCCTGCATGCAGCCACATCTCTCTAATTCTCGCCGCAAAGCAACTCTCTTCAGTACGCCCTCAGAAAGAAAGACGACAAATATCAAGAGGAGTGGGATGAAATACACATCACATTTAACAGAAGTGTGCTGTGGGCTGCAAACTGTGGGAGAGAAGGAAAGGAAGGAGGCTTTGAGTCTTTGAAAAGTACAAAACAAGCCTTTGAATACTACAAAGGTTTTCAAGGACGGATGAGAAACCTTCTGCAGTTTGCTCAGTGCTGAGAAAAACAACAACAACAAAAAACAGTGAGTGTGTTGCCCACAGCAAGTGAAATCAAGTTAGAAGATGGTTGCACATTTCAATGGAAGAAAAGAGTGTTTTGCAGCATGCAGAGTATTGTTGTCCAGCAGGTCCCCTACAGAGATGGACTGGGGGAAGCCACTGAGATTTGCCTGAGACAGAAATGTGCTCCAAAGATATGTAGTTATTTATTATATTAGCCCTGAGAAAAGGGACAATGGGATGACACCTAGAAGAAAACAGGTCGATTATGCAGCTGCATCAGTGGTACTGTGTGTAAAGGATGAAGAATAGCAATAATTTGGTATGAGATGGCAGCGATCAATTCACACCTGAAGTCAAAACCACTGAAAATACATGAGAGAAGGAAAAGCCTGAGACTGACTGAGGAATACAGGGGTGAAACTAAAGGAAGGAGAGCATTTCATGCTTATTCTTAACAGCTTTCAAAGTGTCTGAAAGGATGCTAAGGCAGAGCCTTCTGGTTGCTCCATCTTCTTCACCTCTTCCTCAAAACAAAATGCTCCCAAAGAAAAAAAATAAAAAGAAAACAAAACAAAACAAAAAAAAAAAAAGAAAGAAAGAAAAAGAAGGACATGGGATCTCAATCACAAAACAAAAATCTCTTATTTTGACCTCAATCAGAGTAACTGGGTTCTGCAAGTAGAAAGCAGTGACTGCTCAAGGGCAGAGGCCGTGGAGAGGAGATGTAAGAGTCCTGGAGAGGAAGGACTAGTCTGGGGAGGAAGCCCTATAAAATCCATAGAAGAAAGCAAAAGCATGATGGAGTCAAGGCAGCAATTTATTTTGCTGACAATGCTATGCAGAGAAAAATTAAGCATCTCCTGTATTCTTTTGGTTCATATTCTTGCATTAAACACATGTTGTCTGAAGGGTAAAAAAATCTTAAAGGAGGAAAAAGGATGTTTGAAAAGTGACTTAACAGTCAGAGCACGTATTTTATTTTGCTAATTTTATTCTCCGATATTGCATTTTGTTTATTTCTCAGTCTATGTGCCAAAGCATATGATTGTTTACTACCAGTCCTGAGTTAATTGTTTTCCTGACAACACCACCAATTACTATATAAACAAGAAAATATGCTCCTGATTTTCCACACTGTCACATTGTTATTACTGGAGATAATTCAAAAATTGTGAAATCTTCCCACAAACTATACCAATTTCTCATGGCCTTTCAGATGCAAAATTTCTTGTGGTCTTTCAGATGCAAAACACTGACAAAGAAAGCAGTGTGAGCCGCTGAAGTGGCAGGTGCTTCAGCCAAGGTCTGCAGGAAGGTGCCTGGGTTTAGCTACTGGAACAGACCATGAACAATTACCAGACACAACACCAGAAACTGCTGACTATAAATAACAGAGAGAAAAGCTGAAAAAATAAATTTATACATATACATTTTTAAAAATGATCCCTCTGTGAGGGATGCCTGGATTTAACACATGGCAAAGAGGGACTTATGGGACAGGCAACCACATCCCAGAGGCAATTAAAAGGTAGTATTGGGGACCATTTCAGGACTGGGATCATACAAGGCAATGTGATGCCTCACGAGGCCCAGGTGACCTAAGTAACAATCAGATATACTAAGTGCAGAGGTAGCAAAAATGTGACCCGTGGGGTTAAAATTACTAAGGATGGATTGTTTATTTAGGAGGACATGGGAGCGGAGAAAGGAATAGATTGAGGTGAACAGGGAAGGAGAAACATTGGAAAATAGAGAAGGGGAAATCAATGGAATCAGTCATGAAAGCAGGTCATTACCCTTCTCTGACAGCCCTTGTGGCTGACCACCATTGTCTATCCTAGCTCCTTATTAAATCCCAATCCTAACCATTTTGTGTGAGATCTCTGTTCTCTGTGTTTACGGTAGGTCAGAGAGCCAGCAGCTAAAGAGCAAACTTGGTCACAAGGGTCTGTAGGCCTCAGTGGCAGCAACTGGAGGCACCAGTGCTGGGCGTCTGTTACCAGGGAATTTCGATTCCATGTGCATGTGTGCATATGAGATGTGCCAACACACATCAGGCAGGACCAGCTGGTGAGTATGAGGAGACACACAGTAAGGACCGAGGTCTCAGCTGATAGTTCCTTAAGGTTTTTAGGCAAAGCCTAGGCATGGATATTTGATGAAATTGGAGCCTGTGATAATATTTGGGATCTGCCAATGTCATGTGCTTGTGAATCTGTTACAGGGAGGGCATGTGAATGTGTTTTCACTAGTGAACTTCAATCCTAACAAAAGGAGAAGTGTAAAAGTACTGGGCCATGCATGTTCATATTTATGTGAGTGCTGTTACTGTTCTGATGGGTGCTGCTAGGAGACCATGTGTGCTGCTCTAAGATGCTCTGTGCTATGACCTTCCATCAGCTGCCCTTTTCCCCTCCTGGTCCTCTCTCAAGAAGAAGAAATCCCTTCCTCTGACTTCCTGAGTATGCCTTGGAAGAAAGAGCACCATCACTGCTTAGTTGCTGAGTTCCAGGAAGAACACACAGAATCGTTTAGCAGATCTGGTGCCCTCTGTGCTCTGGAGTGATTTGAGTTCAGAACGGCATGTTGGTCACAGCAGCCCCTTAACTCCTGTCCAGAACAGGTACCAGCACTCCCCTTACAGCACTGCATGAACTGCTATGAGACGATACATCTGCTCCTTTTGGACACACAAAGTTGCCCTGTTTATATGATCTGATTTTGAATGGCGACAGGGGAACTCAGAAAAGGAAGAATGAGTATTACCGAAGTGTTTCTATGCAGGAGCCTTACAAAGAGGTAGGAAAGATTGGGATTGCAGTAGCCACCTAGAGGAATACCTCTTTATGTGGACCAGATGAATTTCTGTCTTTATACATGTTGTTTACATAGCCAAGAAAAATGGGCAATACTGCACTTTATAAAGGGTGCTCATAAACACTGCACAAGAGCTCCATGCTTTCAGGATCCTGAACAAACCATCTAAAGTGACACAGTGTCAAGCCAATGGAGCTTGTTTCCATGGCAGTGTTGGCTTATGAGCACTTCTATGACCATACAACCACTCCAGCAAAGAATGCGTACCATAAAAAATAATAAAACAAAGCAAAAAATAATAATGATAATAATAATAATAATAAAGTTGAAGTATAGTATAGTAATCTACAACAGACTGCAGTGACCAGATGTTGACTGATATGAAGGGCATCCATCCATAGCCCCTCTATTTTCTCTCTTGACTCCAGCTTTATTAATTATGGGAAAAGATAGTTCTGTATGGATTTCAGCAGACATCAGAACAGTTATTCAGTAAGACAGGACGAATTAAAAAGGGGAGAAAACAAGAAAAATAGGCTATCAGCTGCCATATAAGAATCACCCAAAGAAGGAACGACATAGCTGAGTGTTATCAGATGCTCCTTTTTCAGAGAAGTATGAATTCTCCAAGTACAGTCCTGCTGTTAAGTTGCACTGCTTCCATATTTCCAACAAGATAATGATGAACATTTGTATATAATTATTTTCCGAGCATTAAGGTAAGACTACTGTCTCTGACTCCTGCTGCTTAACAACTTGCATTAGCAAATAGTCCCAGAGACTTTGACTAAATTAGTTTTTAACTATTTAAAATGAAATATTCATAGGAGTATGACAACCTGATATTAGGAAACTAATAGCTGCATCATACCCAAAAGATAGTAATGTCATTACACACACGTGGATAGTTAACAGTGAACTACGCTTCAGGATATCCAGCAGTCTCTTAGCAGCAGGGCTGATGAAGAACAAGGCATCCATCACATTCCTATATGAAATATTGCAACAATATTAAAAATTACACAGCTTACTCTCAAGGCTTTAGATGAAATTATAAAACTCAGTGGTAGACGAGTACATATTGTTTGCTTTTGTTGGTGTTTGACTGGTTTCTAAGAAATTTAATTCTTACCTATGTTTCATATCTTTTCTATAACACAAAGCTGAGGTACCCATTAAACCAGCACTCCTTTTTCAGAGAAGCAAGACAAAAAGATGGATGAAGTTCCAGGTTCAAACAACACCATAACTCACGCTTTATGAGTTATACAAAAGATTACATTATTGTGTTTCAAACTGTGCCTGGCATCTCTGTGATTACTTGCTCTGTGTTTTTAACTCTGAAATACACAAAACTGCATAGACCATTAGAGAAACAGTCAAAGCTACCATGTGGCACAGAAACAAAGGTTGAAGCCCTAATCCTTTGTTCCTAGTCCTCCTTAAATTGGTGGAGTCAAGAATTGGGGAAAAAAAAAAAAAAAAAAAAAAAAAAGTGAGAGAGAGGAAAAAAAAAGCATGGTGCTATGCCATTTTGTTTTACAAAATGAAACAAATTTTCAATCCCACATCAAAAAAGTTTTAAAGAAAATGTTAGCCAACCAACATTGGCAGAACACAAACCATCTCCAACAAGACAGTTAATGAAACACATCTTTTAGTTTAATGTACTTGTTAAAAAATATTTAACAACAGAAACAGAGTGGACAAGACAAATTCTGCTTATTTCCGTCAATGAAACAGCAGAAAGTGACCTTGAGAGTGAAGTGTTCAGATGGTGGTATTTCAGCATGTTTTTTTTTTTTTTTTTTTTTTTTTTTTTATAACAGTGTGTTCTTCATGCATCATTTTTGACAGGCTAATTCTTGCAGCCCCATTTACAGCTGTAGAGTTGAACAGAAAAACAGCATAACAACCTTTAAACATCAGAATTTAACATCTCATCCTTGAAAAGCTTCCCAAAATTTCTTGCTATTGTTGTACTCTTCCAGTCATTGTTACCTTTGATTTGTAACACTTAAATGAAGATAGTTCTGCTAAACAGAGGCAACAAGATGAAACTTGTTTCAAATTTCCTCTTTAAATGACAGATATTCAGCTGCCTGGAGGGAGATGACAGAGCAGGCTCCAATCAGATCTGGTACTTAAATTACTCCTCCAGATATAAAAATGGCTGGTGTGTGCAAAAAGGGGATAAGCAGATAGCATAGGGGGTGGCCCAGAGGTGCTGCCCAGGAAGGGTCAATGCAGGGTTGGTGTTCTCCATGAACTGAAAAGGTCTTGACCTAGATGGAAGCTCATGAGCGAAGGTGAGCTGTAGAACATTAAGTTACTTTTCCTAAGGCCAGAGCTAGGATTGTAGTAGCTTCACTAAGGCAGGTGTGCCCTGTTCAAACCAATCAATCTTGAGACCTGCTGGGGTGGAATGAAATGCCTGGTATCTGGCATCCACACCCATAGCAACAGATATCCCAAAGATCCAGTGAAAACAGGGACATGGCTGAAACTCTGAGGTTGGAAATCCCATAATCTAATTCCAGTTTAGCACTGGAACTAGACACTACTGAGCCCTATCAGGCCAATGACAGTGAACATGAAATGCTGAGCACCAGAAACTGGAAATTTTGGACAGGTAGTAACAGAAGGAATTCAATTACCTACATACAGAATGGGTCAGCTATTCAACAGGATGAGATGTGGAAACAAAACTCCTGGGAGAACCTGTACAGGAATCCACATGAGAGACTCAAGTGGTGCTTGGGAACCAGCTCAAGTGGAACCAGTGGAAGAGCTATTCTTTAGCAGTGGTAACACGATTAAGTTGCTAGAGAAAAGAGCAGGTGACTGAAAAGAGCCCTAAATAAAAAATGTGAAGAAATGGAACAATATAAAAACAACACTATTAGTCAAGAAAAAGCTGAAAAGAACAGCCCCAAAAGAAGGAAGCCTACAAATGGCCTAGAAGATAGAACACTGTATTCGAAGCACTGATAAAACATCGACCAAAAGGAAATTAAAAAGGAAAAAAAATAATTCCTATTTGGCTAAACAGGGAATTAAGAAGGATCTCAGAAAGAAAAGGACAGAATTTAAAGAAATTGAAAGCTTGCCCACATGCAGAGAACAGAAAAGCCATACAGCATGACAGATCAAATGTAAAAAAGAAATTAAGAGGGTGGGAATGAATTTGAACAGCACTTTATAATGGATACTCAACTTCATAGCAAAAAGTCCTTTAAAAACATCAAAAGCAAGAAGCCAGATGAGGAATTAGTGGGACTGCTTGATGAAGAACATAAAGGGGGCACTTAGGGATAAACAAAAACATCCAGTGAATTTATTGCACTGGTATTTATAGTGAACCAACTTCAATACACAAGAAATATTAGACCAAATAGATAATGCTAATAAATCAACAAAACTGGGCAGCATTCTCTCAAACTGGCAGTACTGCCAGCACGTGGCACACTTGTGCTATCCATCCTTAAAAAGAGCTGTTCTGCCAGAGTCCTGCTAATGTAATCCCATCTACAAGAAGGGCTCCAGAAGGTATCTGAGAATTATGGCCTTGTAAGTGACCTCCATGACAAGGTGACAGAGCCCAAAATAAAGAATAAATATACTGAGAACATGTGCAACTGCAATCACTTTGGAAAAGAATGGTATAGATTTGTAAAGGGAAACTGAGCCTCACTTGGTCTGTTATCAGTCAGGATTTAGGTAAAGAATTGGGGTAAAGGGACGTTTGGGTAAAGGGAATCTGGGGACAGTTCAAAAGCCTGTTAAGTTTCCCTCCACAATATCATTTTCTGCTATCTACTTTAATACTTTTCCAGCTTATCAGTAGTAATTTCCTATGTTCCTGATTTCAGCAGCTCCAGAGTAGAATACTCAACACAAACTACTTTACATTTTTAAACAAAATGTACAACTGTAGCACTGAAATGAAATTATTTCTAATGAATATCCACACTAATGAGCCAAGTTCAAATTAAATGCATCATTTTACTCAAACACAAATTCTGTAAATTGAAGTGGGTGTCATAGCCTTGAGGAGCTTAAGCACTGCTTTAAAAGAATCTGTCAATCATTTAATAGAAATTCTTTCTTAATACAGTGTTGCTGATCTATGTCTCACATCCAAGGTTAATTTAATGCTTAAAATGTAGCATTTCAAGTACTGTTGCATGAAATAATTTATCTTGGAAAAACACAGAGAACAAGGGAATACGATTATTCATGCGAGTAAGAGAACATGAATTACAAAAAGGAGCAAATTATATCTATATAATGCAGACATGCAAAGATCAATCCATTATGCCAGGCAACACAAAGAAAGGAGATATAAATTGTAGGGTAAAATTAGAGCTATATACAGTACTTTTTCTTCTTAAGCAAAAAAGTACCACAGCTAGCTTCTGGTCAAGTCAGTCGAGGTGCTACTATGCCATCCAGAAAAAGACTTCAAACCCATCCTGGTACCTCTGTACTGCCAATATACTCTGTCAATGGACTCTTCCTTTGAAAGGCCTTGAATGGAGAACACACACAAATACTTGGTAGTGCCACACAGGCCCCAGTGCCTTTACCAGTACCATTAAGACAAAAATTTATCCCATAGCATAACCAAGGAGGGTAGCTTTCAGGGATAGAACCTCTGTTCTCCATAGGAAGAGGACCAGATGCTTGACTTTTTTCTATATCAATAAGCCCAGACAATGATAGCAACTAAATAATTGAGATACTGGAGTGTTCCTGGAACACATCTCTGAGTGCACGAAGGAGAAGCACTGTGGAAAGCACGCAGAGGTCTTGGTAGTCAGCAAGCCAGCAGTGGGGCCTGGCAGTGAAGATGGCTGACAACATCCTGGGGTGTATTGACAGGAGCATGGCCTACTAATTGAGGAAAATTGATCGAGAGAAATGATTATCCCTTTTACGCTGAACTTATTAGATCATATCTACATGACCACATACAGTTTTGGGACCACTGGTACAAGAAAGACATTGATCAACCGGATTGAGTTCAGTAGAGAGGTCACTGAGATGGTCGGGGCTGGAGCACATGGCCTGTATGATGTGGCTGAGGCAACTGGGCTTGTTCAGCATGGACAAGGCTTCAAGGAGAAGAAGATATTAATTACATGAGAAAAAGTTCACCCCCACCAACACAAAGAAGCACTGCGGACAACAGCATGTGGGGGTATCTGAATAACACCCTGCCCTGGCTGTTCTGGGCTATCACAGGAGGGTCATCAGCTTGGTGGAAAACAGAGGAACAGGCAAGGGAGACACAGCAACCTCCCCAGGGAAAAAGATCCACTGCTGCAGCTCCATGTGGGGCTGTCACAGGAGATGGGACAATGAGAAAGCTCTCCAGTATGGCTTTCAAACTGGGGGGGGGGGAGGTGGTGTAGCATACAAGGCAGGGAAGAACATCATGGAATTGATTAAAACTTACTAATGGATGCTTAGGGAAGGAAACAAAGGCAGGGAAAGTTAGGGATCAAGGTGATTTGGGAAGAATTAGATACAGGAAAACAGAAAGATACAGTACACTTTGTCCTGTGTCTTGACCAGCATGGTTTGTCCTGTCTTCATAAACTTCATTTCTAAATACTGTCCTGGGTGAGTGACACTATTCTGTGGGCATGTGTGTGTATGGAGAGCTGAGTCATCTGCTTCCTTATGCTCTGAACCCATCCATTTTTCCGACACGTCTGACAACGCTAAGGACTGAAAAAGAGGCAAGCAGATGAAGAAATAACAATAGACCTGAAAAAATGTACTGGCAACAGGGAGTTCAACCAGATTTTTTGTTCAGCATCCGATATAGCACCCAGTCAAGTCCCTTCCAGGACTAATCAGTCACTGTTCAAGGTTCTTATAAAACCTTAGTCCAAAACTGTAGCATTAGCTTCATTGTCCATTTTTGTTCACAAAATGGTTGGCATTTTACATTTAGAAAATTCTTCATGCATTCTAATTTTCCTTTAACAAACAAAGAAATATTCTTCATTTTCAGACAAAAATAAAACCACCACCACCACCAAAACAAAATTCAGGAACATTAACTAGAGAAATAAAGGTCATTCTAAACAGCACATAAAACCTCAGGCTTACGTGCAATTATGTTCTCTATAGCATACAGCAGAGAGCAACAAGGGCAGCCAACAAACTGCAACACATACATAATTGTGCACAATTATACAAGCAATACATAACTTGTGCTAATTACTTTGCATTGATTAGATTCTATTGTAGTTCGAACTGTCAAAAAGATGACAACTAACTCCAGGTGCTTTTTAAAGGCCAAATTCTATTCACTGTGCATTACTCACTCTGGAAAATAACAGTACTTACAGGCTGCACAATTTTCAAAAAATATTTTAAGAAGCCATTCCAGACCTCACATTTTGCTGGATTGCTGGGACTGTCACTCACATTACCGACAAAATTTCCCTTTAGTCCTTAACTGGAAGAATATTTCTAGACCACAAATATTCAGTAATTGGTGATGCTGAACGGGCCAGATGTCACTACCCACCATGCTATCCCAGCTGCTATGTGAACAGTTGGTGAGACCAAAGTGTCTGCCATGGTTGTCACTGACTGGGATCCTGAAAGCTGGGGCAGTGATACTTGTGAGTTTGATAATTAATTAAAAACAGAAGGTAGCCTCAGTTACTGCTGGTTAACAGACCTACACAGACAAAAGTGCCATTTCCCCACAGTGTGACCACTCAGCTCCGAGTGAGATAAAGGATATGTGGGAATCTGCAGGTAACTGCCTCTGGAAACCCCTCTGCAGCATCTGTGGAGGTGCTGGGAAACTGGAGCAGGAGGGATGCAGCTGATGGCTTACGAAAGCGTTAAGTGCACAGGGGAAAGGTTAGAGCTCAATTACACCATCAGAAGCTGGTGCCCTGATCTACAGTTTATACAGCTACATGCTATCAAACTGGAATTGCTGAATTAGGGTGGTCCTGCCACTGATCTGGCAGCTCATGAGGATAATCCAGGTTCTGGGACTGTTCAGGTGAGACAGCCAACCACACCTGGACAGACACTGTCAGCCAGTGCAACCAAAAATTGTATGGAAGATCCTGGGGAACGGGAATCTCAGGCAGTGAGAATCTCAGCTCCAAGAAACTATGCTGTTAGTTAACACAACACCTGCAGCTCTGCAGAAGACCAAACACTTCAGACCCAATTAGGTGATACGCTACCAGCCAGCCCTGAGGGTGCTTGGACTGGGAGGTGATGCTGCATTTCAATCTGCAGCAGTAGAAATCCCTGAGGTGGGAGTCCTCACAACCTGAGGAACAAGGTTTACCTACTGGGTGGCAGCTGACTGTACTGAAATGAGTACCATTACATAGAATAAGTAGAATGGAGTATGAATGAAGTTATGTTGACACCAAAAGGAAACTACTTGTGGTGAAATGCCTATGCTATAATGAGTTTATATTATTCACCACACACTTTGGTTTCACATGGAGCCCCAGAGCTATTAGGCTTATGAACCTACAGTACCCATAGTAGTGCTGCTCTTGGCCTGTGTATTATTTCCTTTGCTGTACATTGCTACTATAACCATTTGATTATGACTTAAACTATTACGATGATAATCTTTACAATCTAGTCATCAGTGTGTAGTTCACAGTGGGAGGGATGGAGTTTGTAATGCTGTAGGCTGTAAGAAGCAATGGGCCAAAGCAGTGACCAGTAGGGGAGGATATCACAAACCTCCATGTGACAGTAAAAATCATAGAATCAAAGGATGGTTTGGGTTGGAAGGGACCTCAAAGCCCATCTAAACCACCCTGCCATGGGCAGGAACACCTCCCACCAGCCCAGGCTGACCAAAGCCCCATCCAGCCTGTCCTTGAGCACTTCCAGGGATGGAGAAGCCACAGCTCCTCTGGACAAACAAGAAAAGAAAAGAAAAAACAAAAAGAACAACAACAACAAAAAAAAGAACAAAAAAACCCACTTCCAAGCAGTCTTAAGACAAATTAAACAGCAGTGGAAAAAAACAGTGTGCCAAAACTTAATCAAATCAGAGAAGTATTCTAGCTCAAATATGTTTCAGGAAACATCTGAAAATGTTTGAGACTCTCAAGGGAAAAGAATATACCATGCCGGGTCAGGTACATTGCTGAGAGAGATCCAGCCTGTGGCTGACACCATGCTGGAGCAGGAATCACTATGCTTATTGCCTCAAACTCCCATGTTGTCCTGCTGTTTGTTACAGGAATTGTTACGGACTGAATGTATTGTAGTGAAAAGAAGGAAAAGGGGAAGATGGATATTCTTCTAAACATTTCTTTAATAGTCGTGTTTGTTTGTTTAATTATTATTTGTTTTAGCCTATGCCCAAATCATGGTCAAAGGTTGGTGGACAGCAAACCAACTCAAGTAAAATACCCCAACTACAGACTGCTTCTTTTCTGTGACAGTCTATTTCTCCAACCCAAAGAACATTGGCCATGCAGAGCTATAAACCCTGTTCTTTGATAAGAATGGACTGAGGAGCACATGGTGAGTAGTGGTGACACAAGATACTAGACTGGGAGCACCAGGGATGACTCAGCTTGTTTTGCTGCTTGCAGAGAAACTTTTGGCACTATCACTACTAACTCCCATGACCAGTATGTGCAGTTACAGAAGTCCAGGAGGCTGTGGCTACTGCACTCCAGACATGGTGCTAAGTTTTGGAGGAACACAGTAAAAATAGTCTAGCCAGTGCTTTTAAGTAATTCTCTCCCATTAATATAATGCAGCATTTGGAAACAGGACTTCCCAGTGTCTGGACTATCAATCTATTAATAGTACATTTTCCAGATAAGTCGGAGCAAGACAAACTAGTACAGATACATGGGACTGGAGAAGACAAGCACCAGTAGATACACCGCTGCAGAAGGAGAAGGAATTTTTTTTAAGTGTTATTAAAACGTTAACAAACTGTTGCTGTGACTTCAGTGCCTTGAAACACAGCTCTAGGAACCAACAGTTTCAGTTGTAAAGAGGGCGGCCATTATGCCAGGGCTCTGGCTGTGGCAGGCCAGGGCACACCAATTCATTAGTGACAAATCCATGAAGAGAAGCTTGTGGTGGACATTTTGGATGTTCTTTTCCACACTCTCTAAGATGCATCTGTGAGGTGTCAGGACACTGCCTCTGCCACAGCTGTCCCTGAGGCCTTCACCCCAAGCCCATGGATCCAGAGCCCCACTTTAGTTCAGGCCTAGGCCTTGGGTCCTCCCTTGAGCCATGGCACTGGCAGTCCTGTGCCCAGTCCTGTCCCAGTTTGATGGTCTGGCCTCCCAGACTGGCCTCAGACACGACTCATCACTTCACATCTGGTAGTCACTGGACTGCTGATGAAGGCTGTTGCTGCCAGCAGCCCTAACATGCTCCCTTGCTCAGGCAATGCTGGCCTGCACCTTGCTCGGGAGGTCACTCCCCTGACTGCACTGCGGTCACCAACTCCCCTTCCTTTGTGGAGCAGATCTGCTGTTACTCCCCTCTGACACTGGGAAAAAGGGTAACAGCAAGAGAGGCTTCCAGTTAAACTGTGCTTGTGCTGAGTGTAAGATACACATTGCCAAAAGTGCCTATCCTTGATCAAGAGGAACCCAAGGGAAACAGTGAGGTCTTAAGAGCCTCAGCTCCCTCCAGGCTGCAGGTACGTGACGCTGGCCAGACCACTTGAACATACATATTTTGGTGCTTGCCAGTATAAGGCTATCATTGTTACTAGTCTAAAAAATGTAAAACAAACTAGCAAAAGGATTCTGTATAGTAAAAAATCCCCTACCACTGGACTTCACATAGAATTTTTCTACAGAAATAGCACATCTCTTTTGGTACTGCCTAATGCAACCTTATTCACCCGAGGAACCCCATGACCTCAGGGGTGCTTCCCTCAGGCGGCAGGGAGGTGGAGCTTGTCATTGGCACCTAATTTCATGGTGAGATGATGCTGGTAGAGATGCCCCATGCTAGTGTAGTGAAAGCTTTCAACTCACTGTGTACTTAATAGTACGTGTAAGTAGTGGAGAGACATTGTCCCACATGCCCAACAACTACCCAGGTCCTGTAACAGTTCTATTCACTATGTACTACACCACCTAGAGAGGACACACTGAGAACAAGACACTGCATGGAGGTTAGTTATTGACAAAGGTAAAACTCAGAAAATCAGTACTATAAACAAGTTGTTATATACATTCTGTTTCAGGAGCCCACTGGTCTTTGTCATGACTCAACAGTACACGTTCACCAACTCTGAAATGCAGTTTCCTGATTTCTTTCTGTTTGCATCCCATCCGAGATTGCTTTCTGTGCTCTTAGGAGACTTCGTGTCACAGCACCTGCAAGTACCCCCTGTTAGGAGTACCCTAAGAGCTACTTCTGGGGAAATCTGTCCTATATCACCACCTCATTTAATTTCCTCCTCAGGTTATAGTCAACCTGTTTTTGCTGGTAGGAGTTAAATCAGACCTTGAGAACATCACTGCAATGAACTGTCACAGAAAACCAGATAGTACCAAACTCATCCTCTACAAAAACAGTAGCTGCAGCCAGCTTTTCCTGCTGTTGCAATACTGACCTATAAACGCAAGAGGGCACGGCTGACATTTACATTTCAACTTGAGAAAATTTGAAAAAAAAAAAAATATCCTTGAGCAGTTACTGCTCTTCTAAGTAAACAGAGATACAAAAGCTGACTACAGGTTAATAGGGCTGTACTTCTGTATACATGCATAACAGTATCCATCTTTTAAAAAGACTGCTAGATATTTCATTATTCAGAAGTAAAAGCTCTTAAGATCTGTACTTTGTTGTTGTACTTTATCACAGTATCTTTGCATTTCACTCTCTCTTAGAGGAAAGCAGACTCCAAGAACAGAACAGGCACAGAACACTTTTTCAGGCACTGCATTTAAGCTCCATTCCCACACGATGCTCCTCCATTCCTGTCCGTAAAGAAGCAGTAAACCTGCACATCCATCTGATCTGACCGATGCTACACTGGGGACTTTTCTCTTTCTGGGAATAAAAGTCATTCCTATGAAAAGAAATATTCACTCTTCCTCCCTTCTTGACTTTGCAAGCTCTTGATTACTGCTCATTTGCTTTGGAAACAGCTATATTCTGCAAGCCCAACTCCCTCCAATGAGTTAATTCACTTGCAATAAGCTTTACAGCCCTCACTGTAATGTTATACCAATACCTACTTAAAAGCTCCTTCTAAATATGTTTCCAAGTACCACTCAACTCATTCTTGTCTTGCAGCTTTCTGAAAAGCACAAGGCTTTACTGAAGTCTGTGTTGCAAAATGCTTATGCATTTCAATTCCTGCTCTGAGCGCTGTGCTGGGCTCGCACAGCCCCTTCTACCACCCAGCTCCCATCTGCTATGTGGTAAGACATCTCAACTTCAGGTTTGTTTCTCTCTTCTCTGTGATTTAATTTTCCCCCTGACAAGTTTTCCATAAACAACTTCACTTGTGAATATACATTGCTTCAACCACACCATGGGATTTACTCCTGTGCTGCAGATGCCTGCTTTAATCTTGAGGTCTCACCCAAAAAAACTAACCACTGCCCTCTGGTCAAGAGCAAGGGCTTGCTCCTGGCATGCTACACCTCCCACTTATGTAAGGTACAAAGCCACACTTTGCTTTTCAAAAACCTGAACTATAGATGGCTCTGCGATTCCACAAACCCATTATTTTTTCTCCACAACACTGTTTGGTAAGCAGGAGAGGAAGCACACTTTATTTAACATGGAGAACCAGAATGCTTCTCCCATCCAAGACTTCTACCTTCCTCTCTGCAGACCTGCTTTTTATAGTCTCCTGTGACCAATGCCTAGAGTTTTTTCTCCCCTGCACACCACCCAGGCTTGCTTTCTCCACAGGTCTCCTGCAGCTTCCACCTGGAGGACCTCCCTGCTGGCATCTGATTAAAACTGATTTCATACACCTCTAAGGTTTTTTTTTTTTTTTTTTTCTTTTTTTTTTTTTTGGTTGGTTGGTTTAGGAACTGCAACCTGCAGAAGGCCGGTGCTGGAGCTGGGGAAGAGTGTGATGAGGAAGGAGCAGCAGAGCGTAGCTACTGAAGTTGAGAAGTTGAGCCTGGGAAGGAGTGGCAGGGAGATGATGTTTAAGTTTTTAGCTTTGTTTCACATCATCCTGCTTTTTTTTTTTTTTTTTTTTTTCTTTTTAATTTGCAATAAATTAAACTTCCCCAAGTCAGTTTTTATCAAAATCTCCATCCTTGGGCACTGCTACCCTGAGCAATCTAAACTACTTTAACCCTGCTTTGAGCAGGGTGTTGGGCTACAGTGACCTCTGGAGGTTCTATCCAACATAAATCAGGTCCCCAAGCCCAAAGCATGACTCACCCACCACAATCCCTCCTGTTAATAAGTTGTAGAACTGGCTAATTAATGTAAGTTCAGCCTGAAAGGAAAGACTGAACTGAGGATTATGTCTGAAGATGATGTCTATGCTGAAGCTTAATTTTACAGCTGCATTTCTGTTGTATTAAACAAGAGGGCAATTTTACAAGAAGAAACGTAATGGCTGGAAGCAGCATTAGCACACGAGTGATAGCTTGCATGTAACTATGCTTTTTTAAGTGACTTAGGAGTTGGACTCAATGATCCTTGTGTCTCCCTTCCAACTCAGAATATTCAATGATTCTATGACTTTTTAAAAAAAAAAAAAATCAGAAAATCACCCAGCTCCTCAGATTTAAACATTCCTTTCTCAAATTTTATTACTGAGCAGCTCCTGAGTTTTTCAAGCAATTACCGAGATGCCCGCTGCGGCGTTACCCAGCGAGCTCTCCCAGCACCGAGCACTGCTCCCGGGGGAGGAGTTCTCCCTGCTTCCGATGACACCAGGTCTCTGCAGCAACACGGCGCCGTTCCTGCTCCATGGCACCAAGGAGCTGCCATGCCGGCGGGCTTGGATGCTTTGTCAGGCTCGAATGATTTGTTGGATGAAGTAAAGGATACGCCCCCTGAGCGCGCTTTGGGCTAAAAAATGGACAACTCCTTTGTGGAAGAAGTGGCTGCATCACTGGTGAGGGAATTTCTCAGTAGAAAGGTAACTTTCTCTCAATTTTCTCGTTAGGACAAATGGGAATGACACACAACAAATGTTAAAGATTAAGGAATACTGGGAGGGGGGGCTTCTGCCAGCCTTAAAGCGGCCAGACTTGAACCGCAACAAGCTCCTAGGGTGAGTGTCTGCACTACATCTCCCACAATGCCTTTTATTTCTGATCATGGAAGGCAGCTTCCTGCTCGTTTGAGAAAACCCGATTCATACCCACAGGCGCCTGCAAAAGAAAACAATATTAAGTCAAGACATGCTGATTCAAGCTTCTGTTTTCCTCCTTGATTGCTTATCTATTGTCCTTGCTTTGTCCTAATTCTAGCGTCTTTGTTTTTACAAGAGATGCACACAGCTTCCCAGATGAATATTTAAACAAAACAGAACAAGAGGTACTGGTGCTAAGGCAAATGGTCACACGTGTCGGTTTGTGGTGTTCTGTATTAGCTTGGCAGACCACAGATTTATCTGGGAGGAAAGGGAGAAGGAGATGAAAGTGGGCACTACTTAAAAAATAATAATAAAAAAGGCACCACCAACAAAACTTTGTAAAAGAAATCATTTGGGTGTGGGTAGACTGGGACTGAGCAGAGGAAAAGACACCTTCACATTTCCAGGTAAAATTACCTGCTTGCATTTATGCTCATTCTAAAGGAAATATTGCAGATATCCCCCCCCCATCCCTACCCCCAGTGCCAGGAATGAGTTGGTTGTACCAGAACCTAAACAACCACTGTGCGATGAAGTGCTGCTTCACAAACCTTGCTTTCCTTCATCTGTTTTGCATCCAGTTTCCAAATGCACATTTTCAATGTTAGTGAACAAAGGCGAAACATTTGCCAACAGAATTGCCAGTGCAGAATTCATTACTTGCCATTTGCTTCCAGAAGTACAAGAGAACGGTACCTTACAATGTCTGACTGGGAAGATTTTTCCAATGAAACACTGTCACACTTCTGTCCTACTTTTAAAAGTAAAATTGAAGTATAAAATGAAAGGGATTGCCCTGCTGGTAAAACAGACCATACCACATCCAATACTTTATGCTTTAGTTGCAGCAACTGTTTCATACTACAGCTCTGCTGTAAAACTTTTCTGTTTCTGCACAAGTGTGCCTTTCCCCAAATCTTCCTTCAGAACCGGCTGTGAGAACCATCTTATTTGCCACCACTTGTTCATAGCACACTAAACCTAAACCCATCTGCAGAAAAAAAGAAATCCTTTCTTGTAATAACAGTCATTCGTTGGGGCTTTCTTTCTCAAAATTTGTCTGACGGTGTACTACTAAAGTTAGCTCAGGACCTAATTCTGATATTACGTGGTAAATCCTTCTCCATAAAGTGTGATGCCCATTCATTTTGTCTCTGAAGCACCTGTGTATTCTGACTACAGATTCAAATCACATGAGGAAGTTTGAAGTGTGGTGAACAAGAGGAATAGGCTTGGAGTTGCTAAATTTTCCTTTCAGTTTCAAAAAACTCCTAAACTCCTCCAAGTGAAATAGTCCCCTTACCACCCCCCCCTTACCTCCCCCCCCCCCCTTCTTCTGATAGAATAAAAGCTATAATTGGATTCACCTGTAACAATTTAAATTAGTATTATCTTCATATGATCCTATAAACCACCACCATGTACTGAGCCACCTGAAGACCCTGAACCAGTTGATGCCATGAGGATCAGACTGACTTCCAGTATAGACACTTATCAGAATAAACACTTCAGGATAAAGGTCCTGATTTTTTTTTTTTATTTTTTATTTTTTTTTTTCTGAACCTGCCAAAACACGGACTACACCTGATATTCAGACTTTGTAATTACATAGGTTAGAATCACATTTACAAGAAGCTGTATCACATCTTGATGGAAAAAGCCAACTTGGTATTCCTGGAATTATTTGAACCAGAAGCCCAGGTATTAGCAGGGACATTCAAACAGACCACTCAAATCCTAGGAGAAGCTGTTAAGTAGCTGACATCAGCTGCATGGGGGTGGTTTTTTTTTTTTTTTTTTTTTTTTTCCCCCTGTGTTTGGTTATTTCCACCTCACTGATAGCAATACTATCTTAATCTTAACTATTTTTACATATGAATTGTACCAATGCTAAGTTGTATCATTAAAGTACAGGTTTTAACGTTTAGCATGTTACTAATTTCTACCATTTTAATGTACCCAGAAATTTCATATTACATGAGACAAAGTGAGTAATGAAAGCCTTGATTAGTTCTACTGTCTCAGGTACTCTAAAATCTCCTGCTTGGCCTTTTCAGGGATTGAAGAAAACCATCAGTACCATGGACCGAGAGCTTCCACGTTCTCCACTTAGCATTAATAATAGGAATGAGCTTCGAAACATCCTACATTTGCACTCCTTGTACAAACAGAACAAGGTAAGGAAAGAGATGGTGCTCCAGAATCTGGTCTCAGACCTATGGAACTAGGTCAGACAAATCAAGACTGCAGTGTTATGTCCACACCACAGAGAACTCAAGCCTGTGCCTGCTACTGCATTGCTGTGGACACTTACAGTTCTCTGAAGTAATGGAGAGCACAACATTTAGTTGAGATTGCATTAAAGCTCGTGGGACTAAGCCGAGAACCCGGCAGTTAATGAATCCTTGTTACAAATCCTCCAATAGACCAGGAGCAGTTATTCACTTCAACACCTTTTCTATTATTATAGCTATTCAATTTTGCCCATTGCCTCTTTATGCCCATTTCTATTTACATCTTTATATAAGATCTGACAGACAGAATTATACTTCTTGCATTTATTATTCTTTGAAATGTAATAGAGACCACAATGTTTGATGTCAGGGACATCAATAGGTGATTCCCAATTAGTTCCTAGACCCAATTCTGCGCATTATTAGCTTAAAGCATCATGATGCTTTTTGCGTAGTATTAATGGTGGGACTACTTGTCACCTAAAAAATAAATCTCCCTATGTAACTGTACTACTATAGCAGACATTACAATATTTTTAAGCCATAGATTTTTTTTAAAATTATTTTTTATTTTTTTAATGAAAAGGCAATATATATATCATCCATCTTTCATGATTGCTGAAAAAACAGTTAAATAGGAGTTTGTGTGTCAGGTATCATTTGCAGTTCATTCAGAACTTCAGAAGTTGACCAGGCAACACCTGGGGGTCCTGGTGGACAACAGGTTGGCCATGAGCCAGCAGCGGGCCCTGGTGCCCAAGAAGGCCAGTGGGATCCTGGCGTGCATTAAAAGAAGCGTGGCCAGCAGGTCAAGGGAGGTGATCCTCCCTCTCTACTCCGCCGTGGTCAGGCCTCACCTGGAGTACTGTGTCCAGTTCTGGGCTCCCCATACAAAAAAGACAGGGATCTCCTGGAAAGAGTCCAACAGAGGGCCACAAAGATGATAGGGGGCCTGGAACATCTCCCCTATGAGGAAAGGCTGTCTAGAAATCTGGGTCTGTTCAGCCTTGAGAAAAGAAGACTGAGAGAGCATCTTATCAATGCTTAAAAATACCAAGTGTGGGAGACAAGAGGGATTTGGCCAACCTCTTTTCAGTGGTTTGTGGGGACAGGACAAGTGGCAATAGCCACAAAATGGAGCACAGGAAGTTCCGCACCAACATGCGTAAGAACTTCTTCACAGTGAGGGTGACAGAGCACGGGAACAGGCTGCCCAATGAGGTGGTGGAGTCTCCTTCTCTGGAG
Source organism: Heteronetta atricapilla (assembly GCA_011075105.1). Lineage (NCBI taxonomy): Eukaryota > Metazoa > Chordata > Aves > Anseriformes > Anatidae > Heteronetta > Heteronetta atricapilla. Next base: position 4,398,470 of record CM021732.1, on the reverse strand, counting down.
TTACTCAAGGCCCACCTGGATGCCTACCTGGGCAACCTGCTCTAGGGAACCTGCTTTGGCAGGGAGATTGGACCTGATGATCTCTTGAGGTCCCTTCCAACTCCTACAGTTCTGTGATTAGAAGCGTACTCTGGTATAGCTACCATACTTTGCAATATTTAGCTGAGGACAGGTTGTTACTTGTGTCTTAACACATGAAAATCTTGGAGGTCTTTATAGTCCCTGCAATTTCTCCCTTTATGTATTGTCTATACAGCCAAATCATTTATACCACCAGTAGCTGACCCTAGAAAATAGTTAACATGTTCAGCTGCTCTACAAAACACCATTCCAACTTAGGTTGCAGCAAGACTAATAAAGACTTTCAATAGTCATGAAGAACTTTGTTTTTCTTCTTAAATAGGCAAAGGAGAACCCACTTAAAACACTTCTTGAAATTATTACTAATTACTTCCTTGAGCACTGTGGGACCTCCAAAATCACCAGTTCAAGTTCTGCTCTGTCAGCTCCTCAAAGTAAGAGCTCAACATCTCATCCACCTGACTTCTCAGATGAAGATCACGCATTTGGGAGTGCCAGTATGCCTGATGAGAGCAAAACTCAAACCTCCAGGTACAGTCTGATTTCTCTTTGCCTTGTCTTTTTTATTGTTTTTATTTTTTTTAAGTGAAAGGGTGTGTGGTTTGTCATTTATACCTTCAGCTACAGCACCTTGTATTAGTTAACTTAGTAACACAAAACGTGAAATTCCAAATTATTAGCATCTCTCAAGTAAGCTGTCCTATTTTATACTCCCTAGCAATTACAAAGACTTGATAACCTCAGTTACATCTTTCAGTCAATGAAGCATATACAAATCAGAGCTTTTATGCCTGGTAAACTTAAAAGTATTCAAATTGAAGTATACAGTCTAATGGGTAACTAACCACCTGCACTCAGACTATGAATATACCCATGCTTTAGACAGTCAAAAGCAAGGCCTACAGTCATACATTCAGTATTGTTGTGAACAGTATAGGCTTATTTTTATCATTGAAATATTTGAAAACAGCATATAGTAAAGTCTTTCAATTTTTGTGTTTCAAAATGGGAGGACCAACCCTAATTGTGCTTTGACAGAAAGCTTTTAAAATGGTAGTTCACCTTTCGCACCTCAGTTCTTAGGGAATTTATCCCATTTTATTCCACATCCTAAATAAAGCACACTCAAACTAGCTGCTTCTAAGCGTCAGCACTTCCAAAACCCCAGCTAGTCCACTGGGGAAGAAAACCAGCGTTTTGGGAGTGGACATAACCTGTTAGGAATACTTGCTGAGAAGGCAGAGCAGGGAAGAGAAATGTATACACGTATCCATATATATCTTTTTCAGATATAAAGGTTTGTGTTACATGCAGAACAGTCTTCACCCCAGTTCACACTGCCTATTTTCAGCTCCCTCTACAAGACACCATAACCTCCCTGTAAGCTTCTTGAGTGTCTTCTGATACTTTTGTTACAGTAAACAAGCTTTCTCCTACAGAGAAAACCCCTAATACCACACCCCGAGAACGAACAGCAGCGATGTGACGAAACCCCTAATCTCCCGCTCGCCCTCCACGAAATGGCGACCCCCCTTCCCCACCGATTACTTATAGCCCTGCCAGCGCATGCGCATTGGCAGCGGAGCGCTTCACTCCCCCGCCCGCCGCGCGAGAAGGGGAGGGCGCAACGGCACCGCGATAGAGTTCGGCGGCTGGGCCAGAGCGGCCGTCGTTGCTCAGGAAGTGGCGCGTTAAGGGGCCGCTCTGCCTTGCGCTGGAGGGCACTCTATGGTTGTACTCCTCCACTGGGGGTTAAAGTTGTGAGCGGGGGGGTCTTGAGTTCACCAAAACACCCATATTTACACGTTCCCTCTCATAGCAAGCATACTGTACGTACATACATACGTGAAGAGGTAATGTTAAAGCCTCACATGCAGACAAGTGGGGATGAGGGGTGAGGGGCAGCACAGGTCTGTGAGGAAGGACCCCCCCATCACACCACAGGAACTATCCCCCATGAGGGAATGGCCTCAAGTTGCACCAGGGGAAGTTCAAGTTGGAAGTGAGGAGACATTTCTTCTCAGAAAGAGCAGTCAGGCATTGGGACGGGTTACCCAGGGAGGTGGTGGTGTCACCGTCCCTGGGGGTGTTCAAGGAAAGGTTGGATGTGGTGCTTAGGGACATGGTGATAGTGGTGGTAGGGGCATGGTGGGACCAGATGAGCTTGGAGGTCTTTTCCAACCCTAATTATTCCATAATTCTGTGGAAGAAAGTTTTTGCTTTTGCTGCCTGAGCCAGAGGGGTAAAGGGATCAAAAACAGCAGATAAAAGGAAAATTGGAAACTGAAAAGGAGAAGTGTCCAACTTCAGGGAGGTTTAGAGTGGATGTTAGGAAGAATTCTTCACAGAGACGGTGGTCAAGCATTGGGATGGTCTGCTCAGGGAAGTGGTGGAGTCCCCAGGCCCGGAGGTTTTCAAGAGACATGTGGATGTGGCGCTTTGGGACATGGTTTAGTGACGGGGACTTGATAGGTCAGGTTGATGATTGGACTTGCTGATCTCAAAGGTCTTTTCCAGCTGAGATGATTCTATGAACTTCTTGTGTATACAAGCCTGGAAACCCAAGTACACACTGAAAGCTGTCAGCACGTAAGGACACACAGAATCCTGTACTGGCTTGCACCTTTCTGTCTAAATCCTGTTTGAGTTTGTACCTATTTGTATGCATTCTTAAGCACCAAAGCAAATTTACTGCTTAATGCCTTCCTGAAGTGATTGTGGGAGGAATGAAGGAGGAGCAATGAGGGTCCGGCTGGGTATTAGGAAATGGTTCGTCCCCAAAAGGTTGGTCAGGAGCTGGGACAGGCACCCCAGGGCAGTGGTCACGGCACTGAGCCTGCTGGAGTTCAAGAAGTGTTTGGACAATGCTCTCAGACATTATGGTCTGTTTTTAGGGTGGTCCCATGTGAAGCCAGGAGTCAGACATGATGATCGTTGTGGGTCCCTTTCAACTCAGGATATTCTATCACTCTAAAGATAAAAAATGGACCAAGTGGGTTTCAAATTGTCTTTTTGCAATAGGACTGGGGAATGTGGCTTTTAGGGTCTGTCCTGATATAGATCAGTATGTCTGCTATTTGTGTTTTATTTTAAAGACAGCTGAGAATTGGACCCTTGGACACAGGTAGATATTCCAGTTATATCTCAAATCAGGTCTTGTCCCAGCCATGCAGCTCAGCTGTGTTTCTGGCCTGCTGTAAAGCCGTGGAAAGCTGTTGTAAGGACTGCCATAGACAGCTTGCCTGGTTGGTTAAGCCTGGTCGGTTAAGCCATTTTTTCTGCCTATAAAATGTATCAGTGAGAGAAACACTGGGGCAGAAGTCTGGTTTTGTGATCCTCATAGCCATTTCTGCCCCCTCTGGCTATGGAGAAATGAGACCTTACCAGGTCGAGCAGCCAGTGCCTGAAATTAGGTTTAATTGTAACTACCTGGATAATTTTTAATAATGGAAGCAGGAGTGGAGAGTATAATTAGATTCTGTTCACCAGTTCCTTATTTAAGAATCCTGCATCCATCTTTTTCCTTTTGCCTGACCTCAGAATTATTTTTTTTTTCAATGTCTCTAGGTGTTAAAGTGACCTCTAAGCTAGCTGTGCCCTTTGGTAGTGAGGAGTTAGGTGATCCTAAGTCAGGATTAACAGTCCTCAGATTTCATAATGCACCCAGAGATTGATGTGCACCCTTCCGTTTACATATGAAGTATGTTTTCACAGAGAGACATATTACTGAAAACAAACAAACAAACAAACCCACTCTGATTAAATAAAATGAATGTTTATGTGATACAAGATGCTTCAGCTCATGGAATTACTTTACTATGAAATGGGATGGAGAAAGGCATCCTAGAGCTAAAAACAAATGTAGGACAGTTATCATAGAAGAAGGCTTACCTTCGGGTTACCTTCGGGAAGGCTTATTTTCGGGTTACCTAGAATATAAATTTATCAAATCATGCAGAAGAGGTGTCAATGAAGTGGGAACAGATAAATAAAAGAACTTCCATTTAACAATGATCATAGAATTGTAGAATAATGGAATGCTTTGGTTTGTAAGGAACCTTATGAATCTAATGTTTTGCAGCCAGTGAAAAAGATAATGATGAAGAAAATCGAACCTTTCATGATTTCTTGCAGGATGTGTAAGAAGCCAGAAATGATGATTTATTTTTTTTTTTTTTAAATCAGCAAGAGCATGTTTCGTGAAAAAATATTTTTGAAAAAGAAATGCATATAGTGTGATACAAAGAGATCTAAATTAATGTCAGTTGCATTTCAGAGAAGCTTGTTTATAGTATTAAATACGTGTAGGAAAACCAATGCAAACAGTGAACTACACCTTGAGTTGCCTTCTGGTGAGGACTAGGTTGATGAATATGGAAAAGGTCAAATGACAGCAATGTAGCAACATGTTATCATAGTACTTTTGAACAAAAATAAATGTTCTACGTTTGAACAAAGTGTGAAGGAGGTCAGTTGAGTCACTCTGAGTTATATGATAACAGAGGATGTTAGCAAAAATGTTAACAGGTTTTCAAACTGCCATTCAACAGATGGAGAAGGAAGAGGAACTGCTTGTGGTAGAATCACAGAATCATTAAGGTTGGAAGAGACCTTCAAGATCATCTGGTCCAATCATCCCCCCACCACCAATGTCACCACTAAACCATGTCCCTAAGCACCATGTCCAACCTTTCCTTGAACACCTTCAGGGAGGGTGATGCCACCACCTCTCTGGGCAACCCGTTCCAATGCCTGACTGCTCTTTCTGAGAAGAAATGTCTCCTCATTTCCACCCTGGTGCAACTTGAAGCCATTCCCTCTAGTCCTACCAGTAGGACCTATCTCACTTGACATATATGGTTTGCTTTTTTATTTTTTTATTTTTTATTTTATTTTACTTAATACGGTACATATCAAAATAAGTAAGCATAAGATTAAAATGTAGTCTTACACACTTTGTAACAAATTGTGACTCAGAGTAATAATATTGAAATAATCTCCTGAAGACATACTTAAAGATGTTTAAGTGAAAAGTGGTTGTGTTTGAGTACCACTGCTAGGCAACATTCAACTTAACTTGACAGCAGTGATTTAATTTGCCAAGGTGCTGTTTTCATTGATTTCATTTAGTATCACTTGGCTGTTTGAATTTTTGTTTCTTATTCTTTCTTGTAGATGCCATGTTGAGAATCCACTAGATAAAATCCTTTCATCCAGAAAACACCAGCACAAAAGTGAAAAATGCCATACGGAGACAATATGTAATAGCCAATTAACCTCTAATGGGGATAAGAAGTTAAAAGATAGTCAAGAAGATTTAAAAGCAGCAATGATTTCTGAAGAGCTTCAACCTACAGTGAAGGACAAACACAGGCCCAGGTCTGGTCTCATTGTCAGAGGAATGATGGCTGGACCAGTAGCAAGTTCACCAGAGGTGATTTCTAGTGCTTATAAAATATTGGGCATGACCAGAGATTTTATATGTAACCTTCTGCAATGAACTAATTTGCAAATAATATTCAAGTGACTTCTGCATGCTAATATGAAATCTGTGCTCTGAAAAGATGTGGCAGGTTGGGGCAGTGGTTGTGCTTAATTCAGAAATTCAAACTGTTTCAGAAACAACCACTGCACTCAGATCTGTGATCTTTGGTTGCAGCATTTCTTTATAAATGTTTTTCACTTTTAGTATCTCATCTCTCTTGATATCTGTGATTTTCCATTTGCCTCAGGAAATTGCTTCTTTACTTTAGCTCTTAAAGTTTTCTTACCAATGGTGTCTGATATCCACAGGTTTTTCTGAAATCCCTTATTTAATCAGTAGCAGTATGGAATTTAAAATATAACTTTAATGAAAGTTACATTTCTAAATTGGTCAGAATAGACCATATTCTGTCAATAATTGCTTTTAAAACACAATTCTAAATTTCTTGCTTCTCTTTTTATTCTTTCATGCTTCTTTATATTGACAGGAACTTTCCCTGTGTAAAATTAAGCTTATAAAAATTGAAGGATTTAAAACATTTAATTTTGCTAATACTGAAGTGAATATGAAAGTTAAATAAATTGCTTGGATTTTTTCTGAAGAGTTTTGATTCAGAAAAAAAAAAGACTAGATATCTTTAGCAGGAAAATGGTATATAAAACTGGGTTCTCTGAGTACAACCCCCAATTTAAGTTTTTATAAGCTACTTAGTTGATGTTCTTGGGTAAAAGAAAGCAATTATTAAAGTATATAGCATCTTTGATACTGTTCAAATTGTAAGTAAAAGCTTATGTCTTTTTCTGTTTATTATACAGAAGAAATTACCTAATTTACTCCTTAACCGGTTCCTAATAATGAAAAAATTGTTTAGCCCAGTATTAGTGATAGAGCTTTCCTTTGCTTTCCATGTTTGTGTAAAGATACACAAATTCTAATCTATAGTTTTAATGGCACTTATTTCTAGGATCTGCAAAAAAGGAGGCTTTCAAAACGCTCCACTAGCATAAGCAGCACAGCACAGCTCAAGGGTGAAAAACAGGAAGGAAATGACCTGAGTGTCCCAAGCGTTGATTCTCAAGAAAGTAAAGAATCTTCAACACAAGTAAATGCAGAGTTTTCATCAAGGACTTTGCCAAGCTCACACACGATTTCAGCTTCTGAAAAACTAAGAAACATCCCCAAAGGTACAGATGACTCTTTTGCCAAACTGCTTTCTGAAAGAGGGAGGACGAAGACAGAAGAAAGAAAATCAGTTCCAAGCTTTTGTTTAGAAAGCAATGAAAAAAGCCTTAAAGTGAGTGCCTCTCACAGACATTCAGGGACTGGAAGAGAGAAGAGAGAAAGATCCCTCAAGAAAAGTGAGAATTGGTTATCAGGCCTCAGGTAAGAATATTTGTAAAAATACTGTACTAAAAAATCAAGGAAATATGATGGAGGACTAAAAGACTGAGATATGCTTTCTGATTTCATTGATAGGAAGCAGAGGTGAAAGTGCTGAAAGGCAGAGAAGCTTTAAGATTTTACTCACTACTTTTGAAATCCCAAACCATTCAGGACTCCTTTCATGGTCAGTGGAAAGACCCTGTAGGTTCTGGTTTGTTATAGCTGCCTATAAAGGGAGCTGAGGGTTACTAGTTCAGACTCAGACCACTAAACCTCAGACATACAAGCAGTAAAGTGACTCCCACCTGCAGAGGTCACCTACATCTTAGGAAACAGTGTTGATTACCATTCTCAGCATTGTAGTGGTACATCCAGAAAAACCTCAGAAGATAAAATGAAGGAACACCAGCCAAAGGCATATATCCACATGACTCAGTGCAGTTCTGTGTTGAGCTATCCAAGCTATGCCCAAAAAAGCTGCTTTAGCTACCAGCACAGAGGTGTACCACAGCGAGACACTGTGGTGAGTTATTGAGGCAGGATATCCTGTATCACTGGAGCATTTAGACTGAGCCCAGTTAGCATCCCCATGCACCATGATGCTGCATCCACACTGCTCCTGTGTCTCGGAAGTATTTTATTCAAAGCTTATTCACATTGTTTTATTGAACTGCATTGCTTCACATTGCTAGAAAAGTTTTAGAGAGACCCTTTCTATGAGCTCCAAATAAATAGTTTGGGCTTTTCTCTGTCTCCACATTGCAGCATCGCAAAGCTGGCTTTACAGTGGGGCTGTGAATTGGTGTGGATTTTGAAATGTTTCAGGTTCAGTCATTTCCCAGAGCTGAACCAGTCTGAAACTCTGAACTGTTGAAGATGCACTGGGTTTGAGCAGTACAGGCCAACTGTGCTGTGTCTGTGCCTGTAGAAAATCATCATAGTAAAAACAATTGCCTCATACCTAGTGCTTTTCATCAGCAGCTCTCAAACTTCAAGCAAAGGATATCTCTCTCTCTGCCCATACTACAGATGGGAACACTAAAGGAGGTATAGAAAAACTTGTATGCAACAGCTCACACAGAAGTTCAGTAAAGTCATACACAGGGCTCAGGCACCCTGAGTGTTGGTCTCAATGCTAGAGGTGAGAACGTGTTATATGCAGTAGAAATCTTGCAGAGTTTATACCACCTCCTGCTTCATAAACTAAGGGCACATGATGCCAGCATATCTGATGTGGGCCATGAAGTAGTACATCTGTTTTATTAAATGTAACTTGATCCATGTTGATGGCTAATTTGGTGGGTTTTTTTTAAGTGCTAAAAAAACCTCATTGATATGGTGAAACTCCAACCACCGATTATTCTTTTTTTCCTGTTTATTTTAAATCTTGGGAAACAGAGTGACAGGGCCCTATTGAGATCTTGAGGAAACGATGATATAGTCCACATTTGTGTTAGCGGTTGTAGGAGTTAACAAACTGCAGGTCTGCTGAAGGTACAAATGGGCCACAGTGGCTCTTGCTTCCTGTCTGGGACCGAAAAGCAACTGAAAACAGCAACCAACATTATATAGTTATTTATCTGCATTAGTATACCTTATTTGAAAACGATTATTGAATGATGGGGCAAAGTACTGTAATATTAAGTCTTAAAATCCAGAAGAGGTCAGTTCTTCATTATGTACATTATTGGGACCCTGAGATGTGTCAAATAACAGCTGAACCCAGACAAAAGTCTGACTGTTGCTGGACTGGAAGTGGTGCCTGAAGATCCATCTTTGATGTTCTGCTCGCAGGGGATTTATTAGGTCATGAGTTCATGGAAGTGCACAGAGCCAGCTCATAAGGCACTCAGGAATCTCAAACACTGGAGTCTGACTCTATATGACTTCTGTTCCATATAGTTTGACCGAGCATATAACGTAGTGGTAACCCACCACTCGATTCTTTCCAGTTTCAAGATGGTTTAGGATTAATTGAGGTAGAGAATACCACTTCAGTGGGCTTTTGACAGCTCCCAAACAAAGCTGAGAAGAGTAAGTGTACTCCTGGTATTAGTTAAGCAATGAATATACTGCCAGTTATTTATGAGCATTTTTTTACAGTGTCAAAAGCATGTTGGACTGGATAAAATTCTTTGGGAAGACTCTCTGACCAAGAAATCACTTGTACCGACTTCACTTATCTGTAGCTGGACGTGCTGATATTTCCCAATCTTGTGCAGTGACTGTGGAGTCAGCAGAAAAGAAGCTAGTCTGAAAGGGGACAGACATCCCCAGGGCATCATTCTGTGCACTGTACTGCAGTAGTGTGCTCTCCACTGCTGTGGTAAGTAGTTTGCAGTAGCTGGATTCCTTTAGAGACTTGGTCTCAGTAAGAACAGAAGAGGGAGCTATTTCCATTGAATATGTTTTCAAAGCAAAACTGGGACATTTCTGCCAGTTTTCTTGAGCTAAGGCCAGTAAAGCATTTGAATTCATGCTGAGCTCTGAGCTCCTGAAAACTCTCACTGAAATCAGCAGGTCTGCCGATACTCCAGAAGTTAAGTGGAAATAGCAGAGATTGGAAGTGAGACTCCAAATAAGCATCAACTATTACAATTGTAAGGACTGGCTCTTGCAAGGCTTTTATCCTTTTGGTGAAATCCCGCAGTGTTTGAGAGCTTTTCAGGATTGGTTCAGAGTGCTTCAGCTTTATGAGGCATCAAAAATTAAATGTAAGAACAGATATTTATCTGGATCCTTCCGTTCTCTGTTGATGCCTCCAGACTTTACTGACATAAGTGCTCATCTAACTGTTTAGATGAGTACCTGAAAATCTATTTAGGATTAAACCCAGCTAGTTCATTCCCAGGCATCTGAAATTCTGTTTTTGTTTCCCATAGCAAAGACCTACAAATCTTATTTTTCCTTCTATTTTGGTGTACTTCTTCATTCTCTTTTGTTATATGCAAAATGTGCTATTGTTGCACACAGGCAGCAGGCATCCATTGTCTACATATGAGACAAAAACATCAAAGTGAAAATGCTGCCATGCTTCAAATGACAGGCTGAATGTTACTGAATAAATGCTTACAAATTGAGTGGGCAGAAATACCTAGCTATAAAAATACCCTGGAGAAATACAGATCCCACAGTATTTTGACTCACACATTCTAATGAAAGAAATGATGGACATAACATCGTGCTTGTTATTCCATCAGCTATCTAACTTGTAGCTACTGCATGAAATGTGGCAGGGAGGTGGGTAAGAATGCCAAGAGGCCAGATTTGTGACTTTGTATTTCAGTTTTATAGATCAACATGAATTAGCCCTCCAAGTACCATAGTTCATGTTTGTCTTAAATAAGATCTGGACGTTTTTCTTTGTTCTAATAAATAAAATTTTGCTATCTCCTCAGTGAGGAGGCACTAAACACTACCAACATACCTTCCATAGATATGAAAAAATAAATGAAATCATTTGCTTGCCTTGCTATTGCTGCCACTCCTGGTTTATTTTTAGGAAAAAAAAAAGAAAAAAAAAGAAGAAAAATAGAAAAAAGGAATAAAGTTAGTGAAATCAATTAGGGACTAAGGATGCAGATACAGTCTTCGCATGTATTTTGAACTGCTACTGCTGAATGCATCTGTTTTCAAATTCAGGTAACTGTAATGACCACTTAAAAGGTCAGTGTTTAACTGCAGATGTTACCTAATTACTTATAACTGTGATAAAATACTGACTCCCTAAAGGAAAGTACTTGTTACTTTGTTACTTTTCCAGATATAGTCTGGATTTAATGCTGATCTCTTTGTGGGAACATTGTTGTTATATAGCAAGTGCACCACATTCCTTTAATTACAGAAAAACAGATGTGAAGAACAATTTGTTCACTTTCATCTTCATTTATCTACATTGTACATCACAGTATAATGTCTGAATCCCTCCACATAAAAGGGAGAATAATCACTGCAAATCATTAAAGCAGGTTTATTTTCTTCCTTGTTTTACAGGGGAACAGAAGCTTTTGTGCAGTTGGGTCAATGATATTTCTTGGTGACGTTACAGGATTCTGTTTCATGTCAGTAGGAGTTATTCCATAAAGACAGTCTGTTTTACTGTTATAGTACTTAGCAATACTTAATACCTGACAATACTTAATAATATGCTGTGCATATTATTAGTTTGCATACCAACTCAAGTGTAATTGTTGTAAATGCCTTTATTTTAGAATTCCTTATTTTTAATTAATCCAGAAAAGAGCAGTATGTAGGTGGCAGCAAATCTTCATGTGTCACCGCCTATAAACAAACAGCAGCTAATTTAATTTCTCCATTTATCCAGCTTTGTTTATTGTACTGTGTATGTTGTGGTGGTGATGATGGTAACTGTGCTGGTCCCTGGAAGCTGTAGGCACTGGAGATTATTATGAGGACGGTATTTCAGTATGAGTTTTAAACTTATTTGCCTCAGGAGTCAGATGTCTGACTTTACATATTCCAAGGCTTTAGCTTTTAATAGCTTAGATATAATGCTTCGGTGGCCACAGTACATTTTTTCTTTTCTGCCTAAACTACAAAAATGTATGAATTAAATAAGGAGAAGTAAAGGTTTGCTTTAATGGAGAAGTAATTAACGGTGAATCAGTTTGTGGTACTTTCTCATGTGACTTGATCACGCAAGGGTAGACTGAGTTTTCCTCTTTTATAAACTATTATTATATGTACAGCACTCCTGTTATTTGACTGAAGAACCTTCCATTTTAAGGATATTAAAAATCTTTCTCCAGTAACATAGAGACAAATCTATAACCGAATATTTGTATATTGACACCAAACTACACTCTTACGTTTATACAGAATCATATCAATGATTCCTCTACGGCCCTTCTTAACAAATTAAACTTAACAAATTAAAAATGACATTTTATCTCTGTTCCACTTCAGAGGAGAATTTGAAACCCCATCTACCCTTTCAGGTCATTTTGAAGCTGTTTATCCTCATTCTCGAAGAAGTATTTCTGATTGCTCTGCAAGTCATTGAGTACTTGTTTCTCTCAGAAGTGTTAGCTGTGTGCAAGGCACAACTAAAATTTGGATGACCGACCTCTTTTATTTTTGATTCTGAGGTTTTCCTGGGAATAAAATAATATTTTGGAAAAATACACACTGTAAGCAAACAATCCAAGATCCCATCTAAAAATTTGCCATACCTCTAGGTACAATTCTTCAAGTTCCACAGGAATTTGGGACAGATGATGATGTTGAAGGAACATATTTCAGATCAAAGGCAGCAAATTATTAAAGACCTACCCTAGTATTTTTAACCAGGGCAGAACCTGGAATGGCAGTGAGGAAAGACTCTGCCACCTGTAATGTCTTCTGCTTAATGCTGAATCCCCTAATGGAAGGAAATATTTACCCTTAAACTGAGTGCACAGAATAAAGAATTAGCGTATGCAGTGGAATGGAACTTGAGATCTTCGGGAAGTGAGAAAAAAGAACAGCTGTTGAATTTGATGCCTGACCTTGGGTTGAAATCACTCTACTGCTTTTATAGGAAAAAAAAGCTTGATGAATAATGAGTTGTTTGGGAAGGCAGAATGGTGTTAGATTTCCCCGTGTTTCACAGCTTGAGCAAACAAAATTGGTGAAAAGGAAGTAAAAGCACTTCATGGCAGTTGGGAAACAATTCTTTTGTCTCAGCTACAGAAGTACTACTTTTGTTGTTTATGCAGCCTCTGAAGTTGAAGCACTCTCGTAATTCTCCTTTCCCCTTAATTCTACAAACATAAGGCTTGGTGGTAATGTGAAAACCCTCCCACTTAGCTGAACCGTTTCTAAATGAGTAGATCTGAGCTGTCCAGCTGTGTTCTTAATGGATGCTACTGGCACCACCTTATGCTGTTAGAAGGGGAAAAAATACCTGTGGACCTCAGTTTCAATTCTAGTAGTCAAGAAGAACTGCATGTGGAGATATTTGAACTTCTCATTGTCATGTATAAAGCAAACCACCCTCCCTTGCACAATACCGGGAAAAATTACATGGAAACTAGAATTGCAGTAATGAAAAGAAAAAAATATTGTAAAACTGAAATCAAAGACCAAAGGGAACAAAATGAATTAGCAATCAGGACCTGAAGTTAAGGATATGTTGTTAATTTCATGGAAACAGAAATGGAATGGCTATCAGAAAGGCAAAAAAAGGCAAAAAAAAAAAAAAAAGATAATATCTTAACGTCAGAACAAAAATTTCCTCCTGCCATTAGCAATCAAAAGCATATAGCAATGGATCCCATTGTCCAAAGGGAAAGATCTATAATACACTTTCAGGAGTAAGGAGGATAATTGATTCTCCACTCATCCTTTCATTGTGAACAATCTCACTACTTATCCGGTTCTTCTAATTACTTTTGCCGTACCCTCCTTTGCCTTGCCATCAGTCTTGGCTACAAGACGAATGTGAACTGGTGGTTTCCTTTCAGAAGTCTGCCAGTGCAGATGGATATTTCAGACAGTAGGGACTGTTTTATGAGAGTGTGTCTTGGCTTCAGATGTCTTTTCCAACCAAAACCAACCAAAATGAAGTGCATATCTCTGATGCACTTCATCTCTAGCACCAGGAGAGCAAGTGCCAGTGAGTCCAGATGCAGAATTTCCCTTCCTGTGCTAGTTTCTCAACCAAGTTTGCTTTAGCTGGGCACTCCTTAGCGGTTCCCCAAAAATCACTCATTATTTGGTAATAAACCTTTTTCCAGCAGTGCTCTGCATTCTAACACAAATAGAGTAGAGTTAGTGAGTTGGCATAGATACCAAGTTCTTTAGTGGAACATTACTCATATTTCATAGAGCCTTAGAAATTACAGATGGAAAAGACCTTTTAAGGTCATTTGTTTCTATGGCAGATTATTCATTACTGTATACATATAATTTGATGCAATACTTTTTTCCACGGCTTTGTCTAGTCCAGTCTTAAATGACTCAAGTAACACCTCTCCCCTTAGAATATATTCCAATGTCTAGTAGCCCTTAATCTTTAGAGTTCATTTCCTTGCATTTGTTTTTTTCTGCCCTGTTATCCTTAGCTGAAGCTGATTTTTTTTACTGATCTTTCTATTCCTTTCTACAAATATTCACCGCTTTTAAAGTACTTCCAAATATTTTTCATGCTCCCTTAGCCATTTTTTTTCCTAAAGATCATCTGCTTGTATTTTTATCTTTCCTGCTCTGAAAACTTGCTGTTGTTTTTCTGTTAGGTTTTATTGATTTGTTTTATATTTATTTATTCCATGTACTTACAGGCTGCTATAACTTTGTAGCAGCACTGTTCCTCTCGGCAGGGATAAGAATGGTCACCCTATGCTCATGACATGATTCGCAGCATTACAAAATCCCATTAGCACATTTATCACCTCAGCGTACCACAAACATATGCTTTCTTACTTTAAGTTTCAAGCTTATTGAAAGCAAAATCTCTCCTTTGTATTTTACTATGTTTTTCCTCAAAATGGCCTTATAGTATCATGCAGATGGTCTAATCTTCTGTGGTAAGGCAATATGTGTTCCTATTTACTGGTAGAAAAGGTACCTCCCTTCTACTCCCTGCATTTCTATGCACGGCTGACAGGAAGGAGTGAATTACTTTACTTTGCCTTTTGAACCACCTGTGGCTTTCTAACTTTATGATGAAAAAAGACTGGTACAGATGGATTCATTGTATTACTGAGCATTCTTATTCAGAGATGGTAATAAACTGTGCCTTTCCTTTTCATTTATTCCAATAAAAAGCCCCTGAAAATTCACTTTTGTGGATCTGGGAGATATTTAGAGAGAAAAAAAAATCTACTTCAAATAATTCCTCTAAGTCCTTTAAGAATATACAGCATTACTTTGTATTCTTTGAGATAGATGAGAGAGACTTTAAAACAATAGTTTGTTTTTAAACAAAAGAGGAAGATCAGGTTAGGAAATATTTAAATAGGCTGTGCATCCACAAGTCCATGTAACCTGATGGGATGTATCTGCATGTGCTGAGGGAGCTGTCAATGTGACAGCAACCTGGATTATCACTGAAAGGTTGGGGCAATTGGGAAAGGTTCCTGAATACTGGAAGAAATACATCATCACTCCCATCTGCAGGAAGGACAAGAAGGAGTGACTGAAGAACAACACGCTGATTGGCTTCATGTTAATCCCTGGGATGGTGACGAAGCAAATCCTCCTGGAAGTCATTTCCAAGAATGTTAAAGATAGGAAGGGGACTGGGAAGTCAGCACGGATTTGTGAAGAGGAAATCATGTTTAACCAACCTGATAGCTTTCTCTGATGGGATGACTGGTTTAGTGGGTGAGGACAGACCAATGGGCGTTGTTAATCTCAGCTTTACTAAGGCTTTCAATGCTGTCTCCTGTAATATCCTTGCAGACAAACTGATGAAGTGTGGGCTCGATAAGTGGACACAGAGGTAGGCTGAGAACAGACAAAATTACTGATTCAGAGGGTTGTGATTTGCAGGATGAAGTCCAGCTGGCAGCCAGTCAGCTTTCATGTTCCGCAAGCAGTTGATACTGGTGTCAATAGAGTTCAAGATTCTCAGTAATGACCTGGATGATGGGTCTGAATACATCCTCAGCAAGTTTACAGGTGGTACAGATTTGGGAGTGACCGACAGACTGGACGGTTATGCTGCCATTCAGAGAGAATTTAACGGTATGGAGAATGTGCTGACAGGTATCTTATGAGGTTCTATAAAGGCAAATGCAAAGTCCTGTATTTATGGAAGAATAACCCCATGCAGCAACACAGGATAGGGGCTGACCAGCTCTGCAGAAAAGGACCCAGGAGTCCTGGTGGGCACCAAATTGACCACGAGCCAGCAATGTGCCTTTGTGGCACAGAAGGCCAGCAACATCCTCAGCTATCTTTACAAAAGTGTTGGCATCAGATTGTGGAAGTGATCTTTTCCTGCTGCTCAGTCCTGCTGGGACACATCTTGGAGGGATGAGTCCAGTGCTGAGCTACCCCAGTACAAGAGGGGCATGGACTTACTGCAATGAATCCAGAACAGCAGCACAAAGATGATTTACGAAATGGAGTGTTTGACATATAACAGGCTGTTCAGCCTGGAAAAGGGGAAGCTTACAGAGATCTTATTAATGTAAGAAATATCTGATGGGGTTTGGGAGGGAGTAAAGATGGCAGGGTCAGGCTTTTTTTAGTGGTGCCCCATGACAGGACAGGAGACAATGGAAACCAATTGAAATATAGGAAAATCCATTTAAACATAAGGGAAAAAATCCTCATCCTCTGAGACTGGAAATGCTGGAACAGGTTTTCTGGGGGGGCTGTGGTGTCTCCATCCTTGGATACGTGTCAGAACATGACTGGAGAGGGCCCTGAGCAACCTGCCCTGGCTGAACGTACTCTGAGCAGAGGGGTTGGGCTGAGGGAGGTCTAGAGGTCCCCTCCAAACTCAGCTATTTGAGTGACTGTGAACTGAGTTATGACTGGTTCCAGTCTTTCCTACTGGGCATTTGAGTGTACAACCAGCTTTTCTGGGCATAATCAATATTTTTAATTCTGTTCTGTTTGCCCAGTGGGCTGTAATATATTTCACTGCTACTTATAAAATTGGAGTGTCAGATGAGATGGATTTGTCTAAAATGACATCTGGCATTTTGTTAAGTAATTAAGTTTTGGTCCTGTGAGAGGTTGAGCAGTTCCTGAAGGTACTCCTCACGTTGATACGTGATTCTGTGACATGAGGGCTGAATTCAGATCACCGTATTTTAATATACTAGAGACTGTTTTAAATCTTTCAGATTTAAACACCAACTAATTTCAGTCGGTATTTAGTATGTATCAGTGTACTCAGTGACATGCAGTGTGTATGAGCAACACCTTAGGAATTAATTAAATTTCTCCCACGAAGAGAGGAAGAGGATGTGCTGGGCAATGGTGGCATTTCTAGGAAATGCGAGTTTAGTCAGACTGCAACGTTTCAGATAAGAGAACAGAAAAAAAAACAAAACAAAACAAAAAAAAAAAACAGAGCCGGAGCAGTCTAATAGTAAATTACCTTTGCATATTTCCTTCCATCTTTGTCTGTTTGTGGTCTGTGCGTAGCACCAGGCATTGTCCTTAAGGCACACGAAGAAGCACATGGCATCATCCCAAGCTTTCGTCAATGCTTCGGTGTGGCTTTGTAGACAGGAAGCCCAGTAAGAATAGTGCAGTCGGCACCTTCCCTGAGAGATTAACCACAACCCTCCTTGGAGTGTGCTTAGCTGCCAGCTGGGAATATATCTTTATTTGATTTCTGCAACTAGCAATCAGAAGAATGGCTGTCAAACAAAATGGGGTTGTATTTGGGGACTGGGGATTCAATTAGCCCACGTACAAAGACAGAGAAACAGAGAGAGAGAGAAATTGCAGTTGCCAAATCACTCAGCAGTGAAAAACTTCAAGTAGCTGGAGTTGCATAACACCTTTTATAACATAATTATTGGACAGGAAAAAAGAGCCTAAAATAAATGTTAGAAACTATTGTGACTCTTGTTTTATGCCAATGGATTTATGGCATCAGAGCCTTCGACATAACATCTGTGTGTGCTGCCATTTGCCCTTTTAGTATTTTTCCAGCACTCCATAGGAAGGAGCACTGTGCAATTACTGGAAATGGCAAATGGCTTCTGTATCATTTTTTAAATTTTATTTTTGGAAAGGACGTAAAACTGGAAGTGTCCAGCCCATTGCCTAAAATGCATTCAGTCATTGAGAATTTGCCTTGTTCATGTGTACATACCAGGACTCTAGATCTCAAAAAGTAAGAACAGACCGTGTACATCCTCTTTTGTTGGCAGAACTTCACGCCATTGGAAGCAGCACAAGAAATCACCTACCCCTTAAAAACAATCACTTGGTTGTGAGTAGCACAAGGAATTTGTTTCCACCTATGTGTTATTCTCCCTCAGACTGCTGAAACAGGACATAAAAGCTCTCTCTGCAGTGCATGTGTTTACCAACAGGCTGTTATCTATGTTCATCTTTCTTCACAGCAAAATAAGATATGAGAACTAGCCCAATCTTCAGTGTAAGCTCTTGTCTTCTTCCAATTTAACTTTAGCTTTCTGGAAGATAATTTATCTTGCTAAAGTCTGTTAGGTTGCAGTATTTTGGATTGTTACAAATCCAAGGTATCTGATAGGAAATGTAAGGCCAGGAACTTTTCACATCCTTAAAAATAAATAGCCTAAAATTTGAAGGCCAAAAGCAGAAGGAGCAGAGACTTTATGACAAGCAAAATGGGGGGACATATTCACCTCAGCTGGTGTGAATTAATTGAGTACTGAAGGCTGGTCACCCATCTCAGTGCTTTATGTCTCTTAGCTGTAGTGTCTTGGAAGTATATTTAATGGAGTTTTAGCTGTCTTATTTTAATGGTAAGTGTTCATTTTGAATTGGTGACTGTAATGGTCAGTTTACATGAATGGCATTGTGCCCCTTCAAAATTCAGTGTGGGGGTATCACGCTGAAAAATCTCTGATGACATTATGAATAATTGAGCTACAAGTTTATTATACTAAGTCTGGTTTTATAGCTGGAGATAAATATTCCTTCATCACCTTTGAGGAAACATTCTGTTGATGTAAGCCCAGGTCATCCTGTCTTGTAGCTTGACCCATCATTATCATTTATTTATTTATTTATTAATGTACAAACTTTTCCAGCAAAGATGTTGCTTTCTCCTGAATTGTCACTACAGTTATTAAAAATTCACCAGCACAAAAGCAGATTCATGTATAAGTTTATTAAAAAATATATATATATATTAAATCTTGACAAGGTCTTTTTCCAGAGAAATATGTTGCCTGGTATTGATTATGATCTTTACCTTTGCATCTTTAAAATTGTTTTTAATAATTCTGTCTTTATAAACTTGCCCTAAAGCAGTGGCAAGGTTTGTTGGCTATGATGGCCTTTTTCACCTTTTTGCAAATAGTAACACAGTCTATTTTTTCCTCTTATTTATTTGCCAGACCTTACTCACTATACCTAGAATATCTTGTATGTCTGTGTATGCCCTAACATCACAAGACCCCAGGATTGCATTGTGACTTCTAAACATCCTTCTGACACTGTAAATTACTGCGCAGAAAATATATATGTCCAGAAGAAAAGCTGTTGTAGTCAGGCAGTGAACATAAGGTTTCCCAGCGTAGTAACCTTAAAGCTACTGACGACTGATGTTTATATTTTAAGCCCCTTTGTTTATTTGACCTCTATGTAGGGTAGTATAAATAGGAAATAGTGGAATGCACATGCATTATTGTGAAAAAAGCTGCTTTCTCTGCATGTTCAGATATTGTGTGTAAGTTCTGTTTTCTGCAATATATGAAGATCAGATAAGAATGGACAAATATTTAGAGAAAGTACTGTATAGTATGTTTACAATGAAACATATTTTCTTCCTGTCCTATTTTTCTGTCATGACAGATGACTTCCCCCTTCCTAAGTATTCTAACTGTATGGTTTTACATGTACAGTAAATTTTCCTGGAACAGTGACCATCTGCTGAAATGGCAATTGCAATAAATGTCCTGACAGTGTTTTGAGAAACCTTAAGGAGGGAACTTGTGAATAACCTCCACCTGCGAAAATACCCCACTTAACGAGAGAACACCCTACATCAATCTTTGATGTCAGAGCTTTCCATGTTAACACAGGAATTTCCTTGTGCCTTGAAAAATCAAAACACTTAGCATCCAGGGCATGGTTCTTCCAGGAACGGGTGTAGAACCAAAATCTTCTAGACTTCCCAGAAATCAATAATGTTGCAACAAGTGGTGCCAGGTGAGCTATATATGAATTTTGCCGTAGTCAACTATATTTTCATTTATAGGTCTTTTCAGATGAAAGACTACTCAGAAATGTTTGGGACCACAATGAATCAAGAATGCTAATTTAATGTAGGGAAAGATATATATGCATAAACATAGGCATATGGGGCCATTTGAAACTCTAAGGTATCCAAGACATCTAATGAAGCTAGCAGATGTGATAAAGTACCTAGAGGAGGCCCAACTCCTTCTGAAGCAGCAGCTGAGGCCGGGTGGGATGGTGTACCTAGATTTAAGGACTCCAGGTGTCTCTTCCTGTTTTGTTTCAGAAAGAACTCGGATATCAAGGCTGTAGGGTACCAGCTGAGGACAGCGAGGCTTTTTGTTACTGGTAGCTAAATAGGATTTGTAAATTCATGAGCAGTGTTCCTGATCACCCTTTTACCATTCATTAGACACATGTACCCACCTGAGGGCTTCCAGACATAACCCCAGCAGCATTCCACATTGCTGTCACCTCAGTCAACTCCTCATGCTCAACATCTCTGCTTCCCACAGCTCACCTTCCCACAGCTCCCCTTCTCATGTCCATGCGAAGTAGCTATTTGATGTGGTACCCTCCTCAGACCTGGCATTCGTACATCAATCTGAATCCCTTCTGCCAAGCCTTCTTCCTCCTGCTCCTCCCACACCTCTATTTCAGTGAGGGAAGGCAAGATGGCATGGGACAAGAAGAATCAGCAAGGAGTGGTGGAACAAGGAGGAATATTGGAAGCAGAAACTGGAGACAAGGTTGTTGGATAGGAGCAGACAATAGACATGCTGTGGGCACAGACTATACCCAATGAAATATGATCCAGATGTAATGCATGACCTGAAAGCACTCCAAGTTGCTCTCTCTTGCCCAAGACAAAAGGAAGGTCTTGTGGAAAAAGTGGTGACTGAGATGCAGAAATCACAATTTCCTGATTGTTTTTTGTCTGAGACCAGTTGGGTTAGTTTTAGCTTAGATTGTGACACCCAAATGTACATAGCCACATGTAGGTATCTACATGAAAGTCCAAGTATCTTAAGTTACCAGATGTAGGCACCTGAGCCCCCTGACTACTGACTAGGTCTCCATCAATCATCATGGGAGCTTTGACACCCAAGCGTATGGGCAAATAAATTTAGGGTTCCTAATCTGCAAATTGAATCCTATACCACTTATAATGCTGTGAAAGTCACTCAGAGCTAAACACCAACTGTCTGTTTTAAGTACCTAGCAGGTATGACATGACGTCTCCTTATTAATTACTTAATGTGACAGAGTTTAATTCTGGAGAAAGATATATGAGTTGCTTATGGCTCTTTTGAACTGTGACAGAATAATTATAGCAACACCTAGGCAAGTGATTTGAAAATCATCCTTTCAAATTAATAAACCTAAGTTTTTCCATGTATAAAGTGGGTAATCTATGCTCTATGTCTTGCTGTGTGGCTTAGTTCACTGTTGGTGAGGAGCTCAGTACACTAATAGAGGCCATAAAAATGAAAGAGGTGCATGTGAATGTAAAGATACACAGGAGAAGCAACAAGAGCAAAAGTTAGATCCTGTCCTTGCATTTGTGATTGCCAGAGCAACATTTGCACTTCTTTGCAATACACCTGTCCATGTTGGCTAAATTCACCTTTAAATCCTGGCCTTTCTACATAGCAAAGAGCAGGAAGTAATAAACAAAGGATGAGCAACCTCTCTAATTAGTCATGGACTTCATTGACGATAATGGTGTTACAGTAGGAATGCTGTTCCTAATATAAAAAGATAATTAACTACACCTTGCTTTGCCTCCTTTTATATTGAAGCTCTACAGATACAACTGCACTGCTAAATGAAACAGATCTAGGAACAGTTTTCTTGAATCTTCTCATTGTATCCTGAGTGTGTTCATATTATGCAGCATTTAGCTTTAGATCTTTTCTAGGTCTCCTATTGTTGCTGTAACATAGAATTTTGTTTCCTGTTTATGGGTTGTTGCAGGTTTTGTTGCTGTTGCTGTTGAAGAGCTGCTGCTGTGTTCAGATTCAAGATCTGAAATAATGTCAACTGTTTGTGTCCTCTGTAAAAGGATGCATCCTTTGGGATGAAAATAAGGGGCATGCTGCCTGTATTGGTGTGTGGCCTGATGGCATGGTGGGATGTTTGAGAGGACAGAGCCTCCTGGGATGGTTTTGGTGGACCAAAGATGGAGACAGACCTGTAATGTACTGCCTCTTGAAAATGGTAGCGTGCTCTTCCGTGAGCTATGTTTAGGCATTGCTTGGAAGAATACTGATTGGTGTGGGTCAGACCTGTGGTAGGAAACGTGGTAATTAAAAACAGTATGGATTAGTACAGGTCAGTGTTAAATCCTGTGCCCTCTGGACCTGGTTAGGCAGCTGTAAACAGTAGTGCTGCATTCTTGAGAGCTAAGAGATCTGTTTTTGCAAAACTAGACCCAAATGAGTTGACCTAAGAGGAAACATGTTATTCTCTGGGAAGCATGAGATAATAGTTTGCAATCTCAGACAAAACAAAAATTCTTGTGCAGTTCAGTGACATTGGTACTTGGCTGAAAGCATTTCATTTGCAAATTCAGTGCCATTGAGACCCCTCTCCTGACCAGGAGAGATGAAAATAATAGTGAGTAACTAGCAGAAGGAAATCTGAGCAGAAATCCAGCATTAGGGAAAAAGAAAAAAAAAAAAAAGGAAATTTGTTTGTATTTTAAGATATATCAGAGACAGTGATATTAAACTCTATAACACAAGAAAAATACTGTTATGTTCAGTAGGATTTCAGTACTACTTATAGTACTGTACAAATTTGCTCTCAATTCTTTTATTTATGCTAACCTGTTGGGCACCTGATTTCTTTGTACCTTGAATCCCTAGTAATGTGGAGATTCATTTATATTCACTTTTGTTACCTGTGTCCATGCAAATTTCATTGTATAAATCCTTTAACTTGTTTATAGAGAAAGAGATATATGTATATATATTTTTAAGTAGTATCGAAGAGTGTGAGAATGGTACCAAAGTGGTTTTAAACTAGAAAAGTCATGACTGTGATATGTATGTATTCTGTTTTCATTCATCTTTCACACACTGAAAAGGAAATTAATTAATGGAAAGTATGTGATATGACAGCAGTTGTTGCTATAACAATATCATGCAGACAAAGAATGTTGCTGAGGAAATTATTCCATACTATTTTTGAAAGAACTGTCATTGCAATACCTTTTTTTTCCAAAGCAAAGACCAGTATTTGTACAGTATTCCTCTTCTGAAAAAAAAAAAAAGAAAGACCATTTTTTTACAACCATTTGAAACTTTTTCTCAGTTCTGAATTCATTTTGGTTTGAATTCCACAGGAAGAGGAAATCCATCCTATCTCTGAAAATCTACCTTTCTATTTAAGTTCTGGCTTCACAGCCAAGTTGAAGTGCTTAGTTCTTTTAGTAGTTGTTTATATCATTTTTTAACTTGTCGTTTATGTAGTAGACAAACCACATGGGTAGTTGAACAACTGTTGCCTATCAGTGGATGAAAAATTACCCTGGTAAAGGAAGATAATCTAACACTGATTCCCACTTACATTATTTGGATATTTAAAGTAGTTTAATAAGTAGCCTGGACCTCATTCTGGTTCTCATTAGAGATTTAAATTTTATTTATGCCTAGATCTTGTGATCAGAGGTGGTCCCACATACATTAATGTCCTCATGAAATTCAGGGCAGCATAGAATCTGCCCATTTATGAGCTGGCAGGATCTGACCAATACTGAAATCACACAAATGAAATTAAATCACTGTTGAAATAGGACTGAAATCCTTAATTGCATTGTGTTGTGCTGTGCTGTCTGCCTTTCTGTATGAACTCCTTTCTTCCATTGAAAACGTTTTTGCTGTAACATCATTTATTTATACAAACATATTAGTGAGACTGAGCTCCTTTGTACAGAACACTTTAAAGCCTGAGGTAAAAGCCCCTTAATATTTTTTATTTATTTATTTGCATCTCTTACTATCTCTCTTTATATATGTCTGTATGTGTGGATATATATATGCATAGCTTTGTATTTTTGTGTAGCTATACGACCTATTTCTTTTTGTTTATCCAAAACACTTTCCGTGTTAAAGGGAATATTTGCGTATTCATTTTCTTTTTCTTTTTTTTTTTTTAAAAAAAAAATGTAGGAAATCTCCAACACCTACTTGGAATAAAGAAGACCAGACGAAAGATGTCCTAGAATTAGGTAAGATACATTAAGCTTCACTTTGGCTTTCACCATCGTGTTCTTCAGAGTAGCTGTAACCAAATGAATTACTTCTTTTGTAACTCTTGGTTGGTTCAGAGTAATTACATTTACTATTAACTTCTTGGGAAAGACTGTATAAAGAATTAATTAGGAATAACTCAAACAAAAGATTTGATAACCCCTGACACAGAACTTACTTGGGGAAAACAGACATGAAATTTTTCATCCAATATATTACTTATTTATTTATTTATTTATTTCAGTTGATGTTGAGGATGAAGCAACAACTGGAGAAGTCAGTAAGAACCTGAATCTTTCAACACTGCATATGCTTCAAGAAGTATCAGTATCAAAGGCAATTGATATCTCTCTTGCAAAAGTAAGACTAAGTGATAGTATATACAAATAGATGTGTGAAAACATTACTTCTGCTAAGTTAGTCAAAGTTGCAATGGAATAATCCGTGTTATGTGCTTGCATGTCATTTAATATGTGTGCTGTTCATTCCTGATCCTTATGTAGTATTTATATGAATAAGTAACGTAGGGATGCCTGACCAAAATTCAGAAAAACACTAGAAGAGCATGTGAGAATGTATCAGCCACTTGAACCATGGATAACAGCTTTTACTATAGAAGTGTGTATTATTGTATTAATGCCGCTAGTCACCTAGTCAGTTTTACATGTGCTTGTTTACCTGCCTTTTAAATTGACAGTGGTTCATCACTGTTTCTCCTTAGCTTATCTTCCTTGTTTTGAGCAGAGATGGAATCATTAAGTACTTTTAATTTTTTCTGTCCCATTTCAGCCAAAAAATAAATAAATAAAAGATAATGAGGACTTCTTCCAACTTCATTTCTATATTAAAGACATGCGTAACTATGCAAACACCAAGCAGCAAGTTCTTATTTACTCAGCCTTACTTTAGAATGAATGCAATTTCTTCAGTTTAGCTATTCCTGAATAGAAATGGTCTGCAGTTGTTCAGGGCCAAGGTCTGAATTTGGCATAGGCTAATAAGCTAACAGACATAGAGGAATCAAACCTTTGAATAACATTTGTCTCATACCAACAACTTTGACAAGCCAAATAGTCTGCCGTTTCTCCAGTGTCCAGCAGGGTCCTTTCCTCCCTAATGTAAACTGTTAGTAACCCTTGCTTTTCTAGGTGTTTACTTTAAGACATTATTCTGTAATTCTTTCATGGGAAACTGCCCAGACAATCTGCATAAACAGTTTCCTAATGCTGAGCAACACATAGCATTATGAGTTGAAGTAATATTGCAGGAAAAGGAAAAAATTACTCTGTTTCGTTTGAGAGTTGCTATTTACAGTTAAGTATAAAACAGAAAAGGGTGGCTACAGTGAGTTAGTCATTACCCTGCCACACTCCTCCTTTCTTTTCTACAAATTACTGGAGGAAAACATAAGTGTGTTTCGGATTTATTTTTAAAATGAGAACTTTTTCTTTCTTTTCTTTTTTTAATAGGAATTAAAAAATCTTTTGTTTGGCTCCAGTCTTTGTTGCTTCAGTGAAGAATGGAAAATACAGAGCTTTACATTTAACAACTTACCTCAGTTGAAATATGGCATTGTGCAAAAAAAGGTACTGTAAATGGCTTCCTTAAAAAAAAAAAAAAGTTATCTTTGCTTTTTACACCAAGTTTACAGAGGCTGTGTGTTTCAGCAGTGAAAAAAATAAGTCTTTTAGAGTCTTCTCTTTCTTTAACCACTGGATGATGTCACCTTGTCAGGTCATGTTAGGAGACTTGAGAAGGATAGAATATTTCTGAGGGAAATGTAAAGTAGCTACAGAAAGTGGTACTAAGGGGTGGGGTGTGTTGGGGGGCTTATTTGTACAGAGGAAGACGAGCCACTTCAGCTGAGAGCTAGTGAAGGTACAAGAATAAAAGGGGGTAAATCAAGATAAAGTAAGGGTGGAGTTTAAGGGAAAAAGGAATGGGGGGGGGGGGGGGGGTTTAACATGTTTTAAGAGGGAGCGTACCTTGTGCAGGCAGCTGATCTGACTGAGAATGGTCTTATCATAGGGTCAGACCAGGGACCTCATGCAAGGGATGTGATGTGTAGCTGCCTCCATGTGCAGATCCCATAGAAAAATAAATCCTCCTCAGTTACCGCTTAATGCTTATGCCTCTTCCTGGCCCATGACTATTCACGTGCTCCTGTGATACCCATGCACAGATTCTCTTAAGAGCAAGGATCTGAGATCTTCAGTAAAAAGGAGACATGGGAAGGAGTAGACTCCTCATTACAAAACATTCATCAGGCTTCTGATGCAGAAAATCTTTATATGGCCTGAGAGGAACAGACCATGATGTACTACTGCTATACGGAATTGAGCGGAAGAGAGGATCTGGGGCAAAGACAAGAGCTAATGAACATAATTTAGATATTTAATGAACTTACCTTGTCTAGTGAAACATTTCATTAGGCTGATGATCTTAGAAGATAGCTGTTTACGTTTAAATAAAGCCTAGAGAGAAAAAAAAAAAAGATATTAAATGTTAATTTAAACCGCAAAAGGAACCATGACAGTAATACTGCTATGGTAAATAGTAAATGGTAAAAAAATAATGTTCTGCATAAATGTGTTTATTTCAGATAGTGAATATATTTCTCCTCACTTTCAAAATTCATTTCAGCTGAAAGATTTTTTTATTCTATCCTTACTTTAAGTTTTTGTGGTTCTATAAGAACATACATAGAATGTTTCCTGTATTATTATTATTATTATTATTATTGACTGGGAGGCTTTTTGGTGGGCTGAAGTGAACCTTGCTTTTTCCTTAATATATTTATATTTCTAAAAATTCACTCATCAGATATGTAAATAACTATAGAGAAATAGTATACATATAATATAAATGAGAAAATAGAAAGTTTTAATTAATTTCACCCTTTGAAAAACAGTTGGATTGTGTTTTTTTTTATATATATCTAAAAGTGAAGGTAGTTTTTGGCTCAATAGGAATCAGGAGATCTTTTGTTTGCTTGCATGATCACAGAACAGACTTAAAAACACAACACTTTCCTTTGATATTATAGATTTCAGTGTGGTATATTCTAGTTATTTTCAGGAAAAATAGATGGGAAACACAATACCAGTTAGTAATACTGATTTTCAGAGGCTTGTAAAAAAAACAGAGAGCAACAGAGAATATTGCAAAGTCATGAATAGGAAGAGGGTTGAAAGGATGGATTAAGCCTGAATGGAAACACATGGCTTGCAAAATAGTTTTCTCTAGCATCAAACAGTGCAAAGTGTTTTGTTCATGAAGTGTCCTACTACTCCCCTCAGGGTGGCCCATGTGGAGTGCTGGCAGCAGTTCAAGCATGTGTCCTACAGCAGCTTATCTTTGGAGACAGTAACAGGAATAAAGATGCTCGGTAAGTCAGCAATTGACAACAGTATGATTTCTTTGTACAGAAGCAAAAAAAGTTTTTCTGTGATGCAACCACCCAGGAACCTTTTTGAACTTATTGAGCTTCTCTTTGTCTCTGAGAGAATGAAAGTAGCTTGTGAATTTTGCATTTACTTCTCTTTTAACTGTAGAAATTTAAAGGTTTGTGTTTTATTTTTGAAATTGCCAACAGCTTGAATTGTGGACAATTAAAATTATTTAACTTTGAAATTCCATAGAGATGTGATTTCAATGAAAATGTAATCAAGGTTTGAAAGACCATGAAATTCATGCAATTTTTGACACCGAGAATCTCAATGAGGATGAAATTTAAAAGTTAGATTTTTGTTGTTGTTGTTTTTCCCGTACAGCTGTGTTTCGTCTTTCACTGTGAAACACCTAGCAGAATTTAGATTCTGTATGTGTTTTCTATTTACTTTGTAGAAATAATTTTAAGTAATGTTAGAATCAAAATAAAAAATTGCTTGCACTGCTATTCTGAAAATATTCCTACATTTGTCACTTAGCTACAAAAACATAACTTATTCAATGGAAAGTTAGAGAAGAGTAAAAAATTGCCTTTTTTGTTGTTGCTTTTTTAGTTTTATTTTCCCAGTAAATAATTAAGTCCACTAAGAAACAGAATAAAAAATTACAACCCTTTCCTATGCTTTACAGGTACAGTTTGTTCATTATGAATAACAGTATTTTACAGGTTTACACTGCCACTTATTCTTTGTGGGTGACACAATGACCCTGATTTAGTCAGAAGAAAAACTTTTGTGATTGGATTTCATTTGGACTTCATAAAGCAACCTTGGAATGTAAAAGGTTCTTCATATGTAAAAATTTGGCCTTAAATGTCCACTTTTTCTGCTTGGAACTATTTTTGGAAAGTGGTAGGGTCTCTGTTGACTTTACTTTCAGGTGGCTGGCACTTGATGTAAATTAATTGCTTGGGCTGTTTTTATGGAAACTTTTTATGTTTTAATGGAAATCACTATCTGAATCGTTATTTGTTTTAGCACTCAAGATGGGAGGTGACAATTATAGGATTACCAGGGCCTAAAAGCCCTGCACAGGTGCACAGGTCCAGAAGTATTAGTTGGTAAACAGTCCTGAAATTAGATGCCTCAATGTAAGGCATTAGAAACATTGAAAATGAGGCTTACAATCTAAATAAAATATTGAAAGTTATACAATGACTGCTATTATTGGCAACACTGATTGCTTGTGGACCTCAAGACAAGGGCCAGGTGAATAAGATGCTATGAATTAATCACTTGAAAATTAGCTGTTCTTTAAACTCACTTCAGGATAAATACAATGGACTGGTAAAGGGATGGGTTCAGTGCTATGATACATATGCAGAGTGTAATAACATGTTAATTCTATAATATTATGTAGTTCAGTTCCTCTTCTTTTTTCCAGTCAGTACTTTCAGAACATCACATCTGTCTGTAATTCATCCACGTAGCCTACAGTTCAGAGCAAACTTTTTAAATTAACTAACAATGCTTACAAAATGTCTTAAAAGTTATGACAATAGTTTGAGAATTTTCTCAAGAATTCAGTCAATGAATCTCTGCGTATTTTTTTTTATTTTTATTGGGAATACAGAGATCATTCATGTGAAATATGGAGGAATAAAGTTACTAACAGTGCAGGGAGAAACTGTTGAAGCTTCGTAAATATTTTCCAACTGGTAATATATTAACTCAGAAAGCACCTGCTGGTTGGTGCAAAAATTATCTAGCAGAACAACAATTATTATTCTAATTCAGATTATAATGACAATAGACTTTTCAAGTCAGAAAATCAATACATGTTCAGATTTGATGACCAAGAATCTCCACAGAAGTCGACAGCCTTTGACTATCTGCTCTTTGAGCCCATTGAGTCTCAGGTCGCCCTTTGGTAACACCCTTAAAGCTGTTAACTTTTTACGCTTTCATCATGATGAAGTAATGGTAAATGTCATGGAAATATGTAGCACCCAAATAAGTGGGTTGAGGGTAGATTGCTTAACCTATAAGTGTCCCAGCTCATTCCAGCTACAACCTATCCTATTTACTTGGCAGTATTTGCCTCTCCATTTTCTCTTCTCCAGTTATACACATGGTTTTAAAGTATTTTGTTTTTACATATTTTGTATATGAAAAATGCTGCTGAAGTATGCCAAAAGTCTCCAAGGAATTTCAGGTGAGCAGCTGAGCAATTTGTCTTGATGCACAGAAATGCTAAAAGGCTTCAGGCTCCTAAAAATGATTAGCAAGATGGACTGTTTTATTCACAAGATAAGCATATTTTTCTTATGGTGTGTTTGCCATGGGCAGAAACTCCTAGTCAGGTAAAAGGAAGGGGAAGTCCTAGAGCTTGAAATTAGAGGATTAATACTCCTATCTAATTCTAACCTAAATTTTCAAAGTATTAGACACTTCACAATGAGTGTTTGACTTCAGACTTCTTCACAGTTCAAGAAATAATTATAATGTATCCTTCTTATTCTACTACCTCTTTGGACAAATAAATTAATTGCTATACATCCCATAAATTTCAGTGTTAGAACAAAGGCAGAGATAAGAAAAAACTATGATTTTATTATTATTATTATTTATTTTTTACTTGAAAACTGTCAACTATTATTTCCCATATCTCACATCCTTCAGAAAGGAAACATTTTCTAAATGAATATTATATTCAAGGCAGACATTGAACTTAAAAGGGTGTTTAATTTTTTTTTATGTTTCGTGTTTCTTGTTTGGTCTTTCAATTATTAGATCTTTTACTCAAACGCTGGGAACAGGTTTTGACATCATCTCCCATGACTGATAATATCTGAATTTCAAAGACTTCCATTCTTGAAACCAGTAGAGAAAAATCCAGTTCTGCATTTTACAGGGAGTTGGATCGGTTGTCTACTTCTTCATGCAACATATAAAGGCTTATATATGTTGGGTTTTATTCTCCAACATGCTACTTTTCTGCTAGTTTTCTGAGTTTTGGTTTCAAAGTTGTTTATTTCTCAATTCACAGCTTGGAAGTTAGAATAACAGGAGGTACTAGAAGACTTCACAAAATGCAATTTGTAGGAAATGTGGTGCTGGCATAATTGCTTACATGTCTGGGATCAACAGACAGCTAAGCCTTCAGTAGTTTCGCACATCATTGTATATGTTCCAAGCCAAGCATGTAAATGAATCAGAATCAGTGGGGCTCCACAGACCAATACTGGGTCTGTTATGATAATGTTTTAGGTCACCATTTTGCAACCTTACTTACCTTATTTAAAAAACACAAAGTTTACTGCAAATGGTATTTTAGTTAAAGTTTACTACTAGGTAGGAACATTATGGTGTAGATTTGAAGATAACAGTTAAGAAATCAAAGCTTATAAATAAATTAATTATGGAGACCCTTATAAATTAGAAATTATGTATGAATGTATAAAACAACCCTAATACAGAATATTAAAACATTTTTATAATGATGCACTAACTTATCTTGTCCATTTTTTTGCATGTCCAGTATTGTTCCCTAAAGTACATGTAACTGTATTTTTGTCTAACCAGCTATAAAAACATATTCTGAAAGAGCAGTTACTATTTCTTTTAGTAGATTAGTTTTCAGTATATGATTATAGATCTGTGTATGAACAGTGCCAGTTCATACCTCATTTAGTCCTCTGTTGACTTCAGTCCATTGTGCTTAATTATAATAATAGCTTTTAAAATTATTATTCATTACTTGTAAATCTGCTACCATTTTTAGTATTATTCTTCTAGAAGTTTAGATTGTGTGTGTCACATTCAAGATTCACCTGTATTACAGGATTATTATCATAAAACGTATAGCTGTAGTCTGAGCAAGCTTTCATTTGCTTGGTTTAAATACCCATGGCAGCAGTCTAACGATCACTATGAGCCACATAAGCTCATCCAGATCCTCCAAATACAATACATTGCTTTTAACTCTTGACATAGCTGAATTACATTTCCCTCAAATTCTCATTTTGCATCTGACTGCAGAAGAGACCTACCCACTGTGCCCAGAGTTTGTTTTACTGGAAATGTAAGCAGGAAATTGTAGATACAGCTCTATTTACTGGATGTAATTATCTTCAATGAGATCCAAGGTACCTGCTTAGATGGCTAAAATGAGACTTAAGGTGGTTCCCTCCAAGGTATGGTTCCAGAAAGCCCACATTCCAGTGGCCACTTCCCTTATAACTCCTTGCTTAGAGCTCTTCCGATACAGAACTGCAGCGCCAAGCCCTCCTATCGCCTGTTCAGGCCAGTATTGAGATGCTGTGTGCACAGTGAGTGCTCTCCTGGTGTCTCAAAGGTTGGATTCAACTGTATCATTATACCTGGAGTGTCTTTCCAGTAACCATAGTGCTGTTCAACTGAAAGGATTTTTTGAACTGGCCATCAGAGTTGTCTAACTCTCTTTCTTGACTATAGAAGCAATTGAGATACATAAATGATAATTTTCTGGGGCTACTTGCTGGAGCCTTACAACACCTAAATAATCTCTTGAAAAAAAAAAAAAGTGATTTTGTTCTTATATCAGTTATTAAAAACTGCTATGAATCTGTGCATACTGTAGTTTGGGCACTTTGCTGTCTAATGAGTAAATTTCTCAGCAAACACTGTGATGATACTTGTCTGTTTCTTGCATTTCCTGGACCACAGTTGTCTTCAGCCTTCAGAAGTGCACAGGACCAAATGCCTCACCATGGCTCTTGCAGACATACTGTGGCGTGCAGGAGGCAATGAAAAAGCAGTTGTGGCACTGTAAGTAGGAGAAACAGTTTTAGTTATTGCAATGTACTGTTATAATTTTGTTTATTATACATGTACATAGTTCACAAATGGAACTTCCTTAAGATGTATTCATGCAGTCTGAAATGGCTTAAGGAAAAAAGCAAAATGCCATTTCTGCTGTTCCAGTTACTGGGGCATCATCAAACTCTCTGAAATTGCTGCAAAATGTCCCAGGGATTTCATCAAGGCTAGAATTCCTGCAAAATCTCTACCAAGAGTTATTGATCCAGAAGCAACATTTTACTCCTGCAGGTTAATATTGCAGGATATTCTATTATGGCTGGAATTCATTTCTCTTTCCTTCAGCTGCCTAAGTTTCTTAGTTTATGATAAAGTTAGGCTGTTTGTAGACAGTACATCTAGCTTTTTGCTAGCTAGCTTTGACTGTACTGAATCCTAAACTGTATTTTTAACTGAGCCATGTTTTGTGAGGTTATTTCTTTTATTTGATCAACTACGATAGCTGAAAAATAACTTACAAGCTTCTGGACCCAGAAGTTCTTCTTCAAACCTAAAATAGAAGCAGCAAATTAAAGACATTTCCAATGATATTTTGAATGTGTTCCATTTATAAAATATTTCCTCTGTGATGATATTGTACATCTGTTCTGTTGCTTCTGTTTTAATGTCATTTCTCTCATATTCTTCTGCAATAAAAACTGTCATTAACATCTTATACCTACATTTATCCTCCTTATCTATAAAGAAACTTGTAATTCATATCAAATAGACTGAGAGAACACAGCTAAAGTAAATGTTTCATTGCTAAATGTGTTGAATACCTAACATGAACCTATTATGCAAGAGGTTGTCTTTTGTTGTCTTTTTTTTTCTTTTTTTTTTTTTTTAAGTAGTTTAAATAATAATACAAAATCTTTGGTTCATCATTCAGTTCATATAAGATGTTGATATCTCTTTAATGTGATTTTGGTCCTTTTAACATGAGTTTTGGTTTTGTTTGAATATCCTATTTAGGCCATCAGGAAGACAGCAGTTCACTCCCATAGGAAAATACAAGGCAGATGGAATCTTAGAAACTGTAAGGCTCTGTGTAACTTGCAGTAACATTTTCCGTATATCCTTTTTGTAGTTTTTCTTATTTTAGTACAATGAAATTGATTTCCATATATCCCATGTTTCTCTGAAGTGTTTTAAAACTTTTAATGTCACATTATTTAGTTGGCATCCAAAATCCAATAGGAAATAACAAAATCTGATAGTCTTTCTGGCTCTGAAGAGTCCCACTGCCTGTGGGCAATTGGACTCTCTGAAGTCCTTTTTGTTCCATCTACCTTGCAGGCTTATAAACTGTACCTTCTTTTGTTGGTATGCAGTAAAAAATGAAAGTGGATCCTTTCAAGTCAACTAGTTCAACTATGAGCAGCAAAAGGCAGTATTTTATTGTGTTTTATGCAGTAATCTTTGCCTTCCTCCACCCCTCAACATCCCCCCTCACGATCTCCACTTGGCAAAATACTTTCCAGTTGTGCCTTTATTTCCATCTGAAGCCCTCAAATGGCTTTTCAAATATTGATGCCATAAGCCAGACTTTAGTGGTTGAAGGAAATATTACTGGCCGCCCAAGTGGAAGAATGAACGTGTCAACAACTTTTCAGAACTAGACATTTTTGGGACAACTGAAAGTGAAAACCTGCATAAACAGAGTGAATGCAACATAAGAACTTGGCTATCATATGCTCTTCCAAGAGAAAAGATTTATTATTTTAACATGTTAAAGTAATTTTGAACAGCTGGCCATTTCAGAATGTAACTAGTACTACTGTGCTACCTCTAAGTACTGCTTATCAAAGACCATGTGGACATAGGCACAGTGAAAATGTGATGGAAAGGAAACTCCTGATAGAGCCGGGAATCTAAGTCAGAGTGCTTGATCTTTCCCATCACTGTATCCACAAGACCATCATTGCTGTCAGGATACAAAGACAAAAAAAAAAAAAAAAAAAAAAAAAACACCACAGTTTGAAAGTAAGGGGATAGACCTGTGAAGTCCTCTGAACTTCATGTTAGGAAGAA
This sequence comes from Heteronetta atricapilla, assembly GCA_011075105.1. Lineage (NCBI taxonomy): Eukaryota > Metazoa > Chordata > Aves > Anseriformes > Anatidae > Heteronetta > Heteronetta atricapilla. The sequence goes on along the minus strand of CM021732.1, from coordinate 4,364,142 downwards.
ATATTTTTGAACCTATTCTCCAAGTGTGATAAGAAGTGCTCTGATAAGGCCTGCTATAGACAGCTCACCACTTGGGTACAAGATCCTGAGCTACTTGCTGCTTTTGTGTCTTCTGAAGCTCCATTATTCTTAGGTTCTAAGAGTTGTTTTGCACTGCATAAACAATGTTTCAAACTGAAATAAGCTAGCTGCACAATGAACTTAAAAGCTGTAAGAAGCAGCATCTATAAATTCAGGATATATGTATTGCTGAGATGCAATTTTTTTATCAAGTTACAACAGTAAGAGAGAGATTTCATTAGATCTTTAAACCATTTTATGTTAGTTGAAATCCAACCACACAGATTTAAAGTTTTCCCTATGTTCATTTAGTTTGCTGTTTTAAAAATGAATTGTTATCGTTTCAGTAGTTTTTCTTCTTATATTTCTTCCCAGCTAATACTGCATAGTGCCACAAGATATGAAGATCTGATTGTACTTCTTCAGCAGAATATTCACCAGGTACTACGTATTCAGCTGCTAGTCTTTCCATATTTATCAGTCTGACATGATGTCTTCTGAATGTAGTTTCAAAAACATGCTTTGCATTTTAACAAATAGAGTGAAAAGGTCAGTGTTAACATAATTGAGAACAGTTCTTTCTGCTTTCAGTTTGATTTGCGTTTCCTTAGGATTGGGCTTAAAAACATGTACAACAATGTAAATACAGTTCTTTTCTTTTTCAGTTTGAAATTGGCCCCTGTGGGTGCATTCTTCTAACTGTGTCTGTCATCTTATCAAGATCTATCAATCTGTGAGTGTCTTTGTATCCATTTTCATAAATTGCAAAGCAAGCAAGCTGTGCAAAGTGAAAAAGCAGCCATGATGTACTTAAGTCGCTGGCTTTTTTAATCTGTCTTGATGTTTACTCTGTTAAATACAGGGATATTGCTACTTAGAGTTACACATTTAATCTTGGCTTTCGTTGTTGTTGTGGGTTTATCACCCTTTAAATAGATACTTAGTTGTGGGTCACCAATATGGATGGAGCTAAGAACACAGGAATATAAACACAAGGTAAGTGTGGCTCAGAATATGACAGCTTTCTTAATTTTGTCAAATTCTACTTCTGTAATAAGTAGAATTATCTGCAAGTGAAAAGAAATGTTCCTTGACAACTTACAATAACAACTGACATGAAAAGAGCAGCTGCACTTGAAAGCAGCACGGTTTTGATTTGTATAAGTTGAATGGTGCTTTTATTTCTTGCATCTCTACATTATCTTGAAAATAAATAATGACTTAGTCCAGATTTGATTTGATTTTGTTCATTCAATTGCTCACCCACTGAACTTCCTAAAAGCATTTACAGATATATTATTTTTTGGTTTTGTTGTCATTTCCTCCTTTGTTTTGCTTACAATACCTCTACAGACCATTGGCTTATCTCCCCTTTTGCACTCTGACATGAATGACATGATAATGTTATAGCATATGTCATTCTCATTTTTTTTCTGAGCTAGTTAGAGCAGAAAGGTCTACATTAGTAAAGGTATTTGGGCAAATGGTAATATGCTTGTCACTTAGTAGGATTATCAAAAGCAGCAGTGTTCCTAATGCCTACTGATTGCATTGCTTTACGTGCTATAAAATGGTAAACATTCTTTAATAATTCAAGCAAAAAGTTTATTTTTTCCTTTCGATTTTTAACAGGTATGTTATGACAAGGCCAGTCAATTATTTGTGATTGCACTTCAGGTCATAACTGAAGATAAAAATTCCTCGCAGCACCTATTTGCATTTTTAGATATCTAAATAGTTTTACACAAGTCTAGTTCAAAATGCCACAATTGTTTAGAAAATGTAGTTATTTTCTGAGCAAGAATCATGATTTTTCACAGAACTTCATCTTAAAGTACCATTACTCTTCTAGCTTGGTACAGTGTAATACATTGCATAGGTACCTATCTTTTGTTTATAAGAAACAGGAATTTTTCTCTGTCGCTAGATACAGTGGAATGTTTGCAAACTTTGTATAAGATTTGTTTTAGAAGTGCAAACTAAATTTCACTTAAGTAATTTTCAGTAATAGAGTTGAACGGCTATGTCAAAGTACTTCTCTTAGGATATTACAAATATCAGGACAAATAACTCACTGCTCATATCATCAAGAAATATGTACCATTTAGTGGGTGTTACAGGCATTATAAGTCATTATTTACATAACTGGCATAGTTCTGGATGAATATTTGAAGACAAATGAGAAGTTTTTTACGTAATGGAATTTTCATCCAGCAGTAGATCTTTCTAGGCCTTTTTTTTTTCATCTCTGTATTTTAAGAGAAAATCAGTTTCTACATAAAATTGAAAATGCCAAGTTTCAATTGTCCTGGTTGGTGTGCATATTCTATTGAAAAAGCTACATAAATTATTTATTTTTGTTAAGAAATTGGCAAATTTTATTTTCTCAAATCATGTTAAAATGCTTTAGTTTGTGACCACAATGTTGACTGTCGGGAGGTAAAATTAGGTAAATCTTTCTTTTATAATTAATTGATATTTTTTGTAAGATAGTTGTAGCCTAAGAATGGAATTGTCTTGCACCATGGTTATCATAAAAAACAACTGTGTAAGATGCAGAGGTATGTCCAACTAAAAGAAAACAAAGCATTTACATTTGATTCAACAAATATAACATTGGCATTTTGATTAATAAGTAATGAAATGTTTCTCTCTGTCAGAAATATTCTTCCCAGTATTTTCTGTTTCATGAATATTTACTTGAGCTTTCAATTCAGGACATAATTAGAGTAAAATAATAACACATTATTTGGTATGGTGGGGAAGCATTCATTAGTGGTTAAAACACAGAACACTGAATGTAAACTAAATGGTGAGGTTTATTAAATGAAGGATACAGATGGCCTTAGGTCAGTCAGATCTGCGGGCAGATGCTTTCCACACCTGTACAGATGGAAGACTTCATGCTGTTGTGATCCTGCCATGGGAATGATGGCTGCAGTAGCTGGTGGTGTTCATAAGGATAAAGACCTGTTTGAACCTTCTTTATTCTCTGACTAACTTCTGGCTGTTCAGAAGGATCTCAATACTGCCAGCAACAGAAGAATGTCACCTTAAGTTTAACCTTCTAAAATTATGCCCGGTCCAAAGCTCCCTTTGTAATCAGTGAGAAGAGAGAACATTCTCTAAGAGAGTCATCTCATCCAAAGATATCAAGAAACATGAAGGAGAATCGCTGATAGGCAGTGTCTATCTTTTTCCATTGAGTTTGGGGAGGGTATGACTAGTTTTGACTTCTATTTCTTAGATTTTTGCTGTTTCGAGGGTAATGTTTTATCTTATCTTTATTCACATTCTATGGAAATATTTCTGTCCAGGCTCCCTTTATGCTTAAAAGAAGAGAAAAAGGTCGTGATTAATTTGACATATCAAATATCAACCTTAGAATGAGATAAATAATCTGAAATGTCGTTATCTCCCCTGTATATAAAGAAAATCTAAAAGAATACTCAGGAAGAGGCTGTACACTGTATACAACATGTAGTCAAATAATTCTGTCTTATAGTGACTGGTCAATAAAATGGGAGCTGACATGCAGTGTTAATATTGCTAAGAATTATACATGATGAAAAAACAGTTTCAATGATACTAAGCTAGTGAAGGGCTTTAAAAAGGTTATTATGTAAATAATAACCTGGCACTGTTATTAGTAGTTGTCTGAATATATCAGCCCAATTTTCTATGATAGCCAAAATGAAATAATGTGTTGGGAATTATGGTGATAAGAAAAAAGAACAGAATAAAATTGTGATAATGTTTTTGTATAAATATATGATCTTCTCCTGTCTGTGTTTTCTATGTAGTCTTGTCTCCCCAGGTCAGTAAAAACACAATAGAACCCAGACACACTGGAAGACAAAAACTAGAAGTTTTCCCTTTAGTGTGGAATAGCTTTTGTGTGAGAGCAGATTAAATCTTTCCTCTTCGGCATTCAAGAGAGTCAACTTGGATGTGATAAAATGTGGAAATCCATGATAAGGTTTAATATGAAATGGTTTTCAGGGAAATTAACAAGTCTCAGATTTAAAAATCTTTTAAAAAATAAAAAAATAAAACCTTGCTACTTTTTCATCTGTAGCATAAGTAACGTTCAGTACTGGGAGACGAGGAGGCCAGAAGTATCAAGAAATTCTCATAAATCTATTGGAAGGTGCATGCTTCAGTTCCTTTAAACCTACCTGCCTGAATGTAGCCTCCATGTGGCCCAATTTTTTTGTTCTGCCTTGAGGTTTGCTACTGTTGCTGCTGACTGGATGCTGGTTTAATCTGACTTTGGTCTGGCACCATGATTTTTACATTGTTACCAAGTTTTTCTTGTAAACAGAAATTCCAAGTTGCAGCTAGGTCTATTACCCCAAATCACTGAAACCCTAAATATTTTTATTTAATGGGCCCACACAGCTAGGAAATGCAGAGTGTCGAGCTGCTTTGTAGATTTTGCTAATGAGTTTATCATACTTCATACACTAATGATCATCACTGGAACTGATAACAAATGGCCAAAGAGGAGTGAGAATTCCTGAGGAAGTTGCTCAGAACGTGTTGTTGCTTCTGGTACAGGAAGGAATGCTAGTCACTAACAATTGTAACCTCTTTTTTTTTTTTTTTTTTCAACCAACAAAAAATTAAAAAATAGTGGACGTGTTACACTTGCTCAGGGGACTGATCTTCCTGAATGCGCAAACTACGTACTAAAATCTTCATGTTGTTAACAGCCACAAGAAATTTTCCATGTATCTGGGAGAGACCAAGCTAAAAAGCAGGCTGCGAGCTCGTGTGTGGACCATCATATCATATCTAGCACTTTGTACTTTCACACCTTATTGTGCTTATCCATGCAAACCCCTTGCTATATTGGGATGTAGCTGGCTTTGATCTATTCATCAAAAAGCCTTTAAATTTCTGCCTCTTGCCAACCAGACACACTGTTTTCATTGCTATATTTTTCTTAATCTGTGTAATAACTTTATTGAATAAAACCATCATTACTAGGAGCTATTAGAGCTAAGAAAATGCCTGAGGTCAAATTCCTTTGTGGAAAAGCAGAGTATTCCATTTGCAAGCTACCTGCAGACACTGTCTGAAAGACAGACTCACTGTGTTACTCACAAATATGCTGACCAGTACAATCAAATCAGCACTGTTTGCAGTCTCTTTGTTGACTCGTGCACAGATACTTTATCACTTACTGATAGCAGACTGCAAATGTAATGCTGCAGTCAGCACTGGTCATTTGGCTCTCTCTTCACTTTTTTCTTTTAGTGAGAATTTAGAAAACAATGGCAACATCTGAAAAAAAAAAAAAGAGAATGATTTTACAAGTCAAGAGGAGGCTTTGCACTTTGTTAAGACTCGCCACTTACTAATAAACTTAGTAAAATATGAGTCCACACATTTTTCTTTAGTGTGATCCCACAAATCTAATAACTATCCTGCTGTAGCCATTTCTCTTCCATAAAAATGTACAGACTCATTTCAAAATGATTTCTGTTTTTTCCCTTTGTTCTTAGCAGATCTTGGTTTGTGAGCTTTTTGTTTGCTTTTGTTTGGTTGGTTTGTTTGGTTTGTTTTTATTTTTCAAAAGCTAATGCCTTTTTATTAAGTGAGATAATGGTTAGACTCCTTATGAATCGAGGCCTCATCACACCTACAAAGTCTGTTCTTAGTTGCTAGTAATTTAGTAATCTTACCTAGTTTTCTGAAATCTTCCACCATCTTACAGATTTTTTTACTAAGGGGTTTCATACAGTTAAGGGTAGATTCTGTGTTCTTGAGTGTTTAGCCGTCATTCCTGTGGTAGCATTTTTCTGAACTTAATCTTTCTTTCTCATCCTTCCTTGTAATAAATGCAACATATCATGTTGATGGCTGTTCAGTAGACGTATTCCATTGCAATATACATATATATATATCCTTTCCATCATAAATGAAGCCAAGCTGCACTAGACATGTTATAGTAGAGAGAAATTTTGACTTGTTTAGACTTCACATGAAAGGAAAGCCTAATCAGACAGGCTAAAGGACCAGGGGCTACAATCCTTCTCTGATTATGCAGAGCATCTAGATTCAGCATTTGAAGAACCAGTGTACAATATACCTTACTAAATGAGTAAATTGCTCATCTGGGAAATATGATTTTTAGGTGTTCAGAGGATCTTGAAAGAATTTTGCACTGTTGTCATTATTATGCCATGTACTGTGCTCACGCATATCCATTCATCAACTTGGTTTTACTTCTGTAACTATTTGTTTGCAAGATGCATGCCAAGGATCTTCCTTCTTTGGTACAGTATAACTGTACTGTCTTCACTCATCCAATTTCTGTAGGACAGCATTTCACTGTGAGCTGTACTGTTACATATTTACACTATTTATTTATAGTACAGCAATACCTATGAGCTGTAATAAAGATCAGAAGCCCTTTGTCAAACAGAGAGAAAGATTAGGGTCCAACAGTAAGACTGTCTTTACCTGGTAAGGTAACTTTTTATCAAGAAAGGTATGACACAAGATAAGCATCACTGTAGTAACCTTTATCAAGCCATTTTCTTCTATATCTTTCCCAGCTATATCATTTACTGTGAAATATCCCAGATTCTGACATGTGACTTTACATTTAACCTCTTTCAGTCACATAGGACATTAAAAAGAAAGTGGTATTGTGTTGGCGCATGAATCGTGGGTGGAACAATGGGTCCTCCACCCTCAATCTATTTTCTTTAACTGACACCTTTTCCTGTTGCAGAGCCATTTGCTAATTTAGAGTTCCCCTAAATACACCTATTCTCATTTTAAAATCTCCTCATGTTGTTTGGCTGGTGAAAAAAGCCTTTCTGTGAAATGTTCATGTGGCTTGCCCAATGGCAAAAGCAATTACAAGTTCACATAAAAGATCCAGTCACATGAGGCATACTCAGTTCTTGATGGAAATATGCCTTTTTTTATTAGCCAGTTTTCTGGGAAAACGGCTTTTCATAATCAGTTTCCCCCCACTTGAGAACGCCTGGAAGACCATCAGCAAGGGGAAATTACGCGTGTGACCAGTTTTCACTCAGTGTTTACAGCTCTCTAATATAAATACATGTCGTCGTGTATTTTACCACTTAGTCTTTTGGTGTTTGAAAAAGATAGGGAAGCAGTTATTTTTAAGGGGAAACAGCTGCTAATTATGTTATAGTGCAAAAAAACAAGCAACTAGACCTAACAGACTAATGCATATTTGGGAGTCTCAGATCTCTCTAAGACCCATTTGTGACTTTACAACATGGAGGAAGCACAAGATTAGATTTACCAAGAGCAGTGAGAGGACAATAAATAGAGTTTGTGTGGGATCCAGACCTTGGTAGGGAAGAATCGAGTCCTTGTTTGTTTGGGTAAGTGAACTTCTGTACCTGCTGCTTGATAGGTTGCATGCAGTCCTCAGGATCTTTCATGTCTTTGGTGCTCTGTTGTATGAATTGGACAGAGGCCCTTTTAGCTGAGTGATCACTGGACAGGCATTGCTTTTATTAAGTGGAATCTTAATGAAGCACAGACTGCAGCTTCAGCTGCTAAGAGGCAATAAACAAGGGAGTTTGCTTGTAAGAAGTTAATGTTTCTCCTTGAAAGAAAGACAAGAAGTCAGGGGTAGTAACTGAGACAGCCTCAGTAACATTCAAAGGAGGGTGAGAGACAGATCTGAAGCTATGATTTGTATTCTCTCAAACTTGGATAAGCTGTGGAATGCATTGATGTATGAACTGTTGAACTGTCACCTTACAACACTTGAGGAAGAGATGATCCATGGACTAAAGAAAAAAGCTAGAGATGATGGTAGAATGGGATTTTGAAGACAAGATAAAAGAGAATAGAGTGTGACTCAACACAAACATATGCATCTGTCAATAAGATCTAGAGATAAGCAAGCTATAGAGCCTGTTAGATACAGAATGGGACCCAAGGGAAAACATGACCACAAAGGCAAGAAGAGGAAGAATTGCATTAGATGTGAAGAAGTTTGCTGAACTGAAGAACAAAGAACAAAAGCTAGTGATAAGGAAATAGAGAAAATGAAAGCAAACAAGCCAAATGGGGAAGAATAAGAAAACAGGGGATGTCCTGGGTTGTTGCATTCTTTCTGTTTGACATCTCACTAGGTAAGAAGTTGATATATTGGGAAAGAATGAAAAGAAAGAAAGAATGAAAGAGAATGAAAAAAATGAAAAGAATAAAAAGAAAGAATGAAAGAGAAAGAGAAAGGAGAGAAAGAAAGAAAGAAAGAAAGAAAGAAAGAAAGAAAGAAAGAAAGAAAGAAAGAAAGAAAGAAAGAAAGAAAAAGAAAGAGAAAGAAAGAAGAGAAGAAAGAGAAAGAAAGAGAAAGAAAGAGAAAGAAGGAAAAGAGCTAGGATTTACACAAATAATAGAGCAGCATGTGACCCTCATCTCCCTGTTAATAAAATTCAGGAAGCATGTAACCAGCATAGGTTCGTAGAACTGAAAACTGGACAGTGTGCAGGGAGGTAGGATGTTTGCTATGCACATGCGACAGGAAAGTTTCACATGGCAACGGGGAAAATTAATATTGTTCCCCCTGCTACATCTAGTTCCTTCTAGAACTAATCAGGATAAAGGAAAAAGCTGAGGAACATGCCTGAAAAGAAGAAAGGTTAGCTCATTTTCTGGAAAATCTTCTGAACAATAAAGAAAGAATTTAAATGAGTGAAAAAAGTGTGGTGAACAACAAATAGCTCTGGTGATGTTAGTCTGAATTTTGGTGAATAATGTGATTCAGACAAGGTCAGACCCAAACCTTGTCAAGGAAATTAACAAGCAATTCCCTTATAACATCAATAAGAAGATATCAGGAAAGTGTGAAGTTTTGGTTTTGGGTGAATGTGGCTGATAGGAGGAATAATATAAGGAATGCCCCACATCTAAATGGATATTCTTTCTTAAATTTCAGTAAGGAGAATGGTCAGGATGACTAATTGGAATCCATGCATAGAAATGCTATTAATTGTGTGGGAGGTGGAACAGAAGCTAAAAAATTTATGGCCACACAATGGAAAAATATGCCAGATATCTTTTTGACTAGGTCTCACTTCTAAATTTATGCAAGATTTTCTGAGCTATCTCTTGCTTTGTCAGACTTTATGAATGGGCTTTATCCTGGAAGCTTACTTGCTCTGTCAGACTATATGGCTTGGCCCATTAAAACGTGCAGTTTCCTTGTATCTCCGGTGCAGTAAATCTAGAGAAGTGAATACTATGCATCTCCAAATACTGGCAAAACTCACACTTAACAGGTGCAATAACAAAGATGCTTAATGTCTTTTTTTCACAGTAGAGGTCACCATATAACTGTAGTAACAAACAATACCTGCATTTAAGAAAGATGGAAAAACAAACCAAGCAACTTAGTCTTTAACTCCGCACATTGAAAAGCTATAGGCAAAATTCTGAAAAGAGAGTAACTAACTGCAGAGTTAAATGGAAAATGGTGGAGAATGCACTCTGATTTACTGAAGATAGGTTACAAAAGACAGAATTAATATTCTACTCTGATAAAGAACAACTTTTTTAAAATGGGAAATGAAATAGATGAATTCTATCTGAACTTCAGTAAGCATGTGATTATAGAATCAGAGAATTGTTAGTTAAACTGGAAAAAAACAACTAACAACATCAGAATAAAATTAGTTATGGGTGAGATAATAAGATGTTTTTGCATTTGAAATCATGCCACATGAAAATTCATTTACTAATGAAAAAATAAGAGATCTTTCAAAAATGGTATGGGTGATAAAGAAAGGTGTTCATAAGAGTTATCAGCAAGGAGAAGGTTACTGATAAAGTTCATCAGTGATCAGTCTGAGATTAATCTTTCTTAATATTGCCTTCATTTATGTTGAGAAGGGAGTGGTGCTAATGAAATGTACTAATGAATCAAAATTGAAAGGCACTGTCAATACAGAAAAGGAATCGTTGTACAGAAAGAGTTGGCTGTACTTCATGCTGAGGGTAATAAAAAAGAAATTGTTTTAACTGCAGAAACTACAGGGTCATGCAAACAGAGAGTACTCACTGCTGTGCTATCATGGTCCATGAGTTATAAATGGAAGGGCAAAGAGTTGAGAAAAGTTGTGGAGCACAGGATGTCTTTGAGCCAGCAGTATAAAATAGCATTGGATCTGCTCTTAGGATGTATTACAGTAAATAGTTTGAAGAGGGGAAGAAATATTACAGAATAGTGAAAGGCACTGATATATCCTCATTGAAATACTGTGTTACCCATTGGCTCACCCATTAAAGCCGGAAGAAGTATTGGTGAAGAGAAGATCAGGGTAGTGAGAAATTTGTCTTATAAAAGGAGAAAAAGAAAAGTGTTTAGCTTTTCTAGCCTAAAAAAAAAACAACCAACCAAACAAACAAAAAAACAGAGAGAGAGAGACAGGATGTGGACACATGAATATTTTCTACAATATAGGAGTGAAGTATGCCTAAGGAAACAAGAAGGACTGAGAAGAGTTATTTAATTTAAAGAACAATATTTGCCAATATTTGCACAAAATGAAAATGCATTGGTAAACTTAGTCTGTGACTCAATAAACCTAGTCAAACTATAATTAGATTTTGGGTTCCTAAGTTACCACTGCAAAAAGTATGAGAAACCAAGAAGCAACTAAGAAATGTGGAGATATGGGATGGCCAGAGTTTACCAGCCAAATACCGAGCATGTCATCTTCCTTTTCCTGTATCTGCAGTGCAACATTATCCCAAGTTATTGTCCACATCGTGGCTTATATAAATGCAGAGAATCAATCTGACAGTTATCTGAAATATGTGGATTTAATAAGACAGTCCACTTGGGACTAAAGCAAAGGTCCATCCAGCCTAGTAATCTGTCTTTAACAGTGGAAAGCTGTAGCTGCTGAAGGAAACTGCATAAGAAACGGGGTGAATATAGAGCAATTATTGCGCTGGTATTTTCTCCATGTTTCCGATAGTCAGTAATTCAGAGACTTCCTAAGCTGGCAGTTGTATCCGGACCATTGAGTTTATTAGCCCTTGATGAACCTATCCTCCATGAATTTGTCTAAACCCTTTTTGAACCCTTTTATTCTTTTGGCCTCCACAACATCCTGTGGCAATGAGTTCCCCAATGTAGTTATGTGCCTTGTGATAGAGTTTTTCCTTTTGTTAGCTTGAACTGCTTGCTTGATAAGTCTACCGAGTGTTACCTAGTTCATGTTATGAAAAGTGCTGAGTATGCATTCTTTATTCATTTCCTTATCATTGAGAAATTTTTTGATCCTCTGTTGTAATACATAAGTTGTCTCCTTTTGTAGCTATGGCTATAAGTTGTCTGTATATGGTCTGTACATTCGCTTCTCATATGGACCAGCTTCCCTTTGACAGGGGATTCTTCTGACCTTCTGAACTCTTTCTGGTTCCACTCTAACTTTGTACAGCTCAACTTGCCATGAGATGAACTCACCTATTCTGTCTGTGAAGTCATCTTTTGCATGCTTCCAAGCTCATATTTTCTCCTTTAAAAGAACTACTGACAACAAAAGCAATAGAAGAAAAGTGTAAACTCAAGAAACAAAATGTTCAATTTCTGTCATTGTCAAGGTAAAACTTGAAGCAAACTGATTATTCGAAAGTGGCTGTTCATGCATTGCTTTTAGTTGGCTTGTCTGAGCAAGGACAGTTTTGTCAAAGCTAGCTATGAGATGTTATTACTATAGCAACTGTATTTCTCAGCTTGTAAACCAAAAATATATACTCAGTCTGTCTGCAATGCTGACGTGTTCGTGAGTATGATTTATCTTTCCAGACCTCGTTATGTAACAATTAGATGGTCATACCCAAATCGTGGTAGGCTCCATTCACATTCATCAGACAGGGAAGAAGAATTTCCCAGTAGTTTCTTCCTCTGCTCTAAACATTATTTACAAGGTCCTGTAAATTACTTCAGGATTTACTGCTTTTTTTTTTTTTTTTCTACATACTGAAATGTAAAGAAGCCAAGAACAATTAGCTGAAGACTATGTGTTCATCTTTAGATATAAAAACTTAGCCCATCCCTAAGTGACAAATTAGCTTCGTCATCTTCCCAGTCTTGTTTTTTCCCTTTCCTTGAGGAAATCAAAGTCTTTCAGAAGGGAATGCTTCTGAATCTAGGGGTATAAGGGGTATTTTTTTAAAAAAGTCTCCAAAGAGGCAAAATAGAAGTCTGATTCTATTAAAAAGTAGAGCAGTAATGAAAACACAGTCACATTTTTGCCAAATTTCAGCCAGCCTCCTCTTATAATATGTACTATTCAGCTCCATTTGCTGAACATAAGGTCATTGTGGTTAAAAAGATCCTAGTTTAATATCTTCCTGTAAGTGCTCAGCTCAGAGGGACATGTTGCATTCAATAAGAAAGATAATTTATTCTGAAAAATGGAATGATGGATTGAATATGCCAACTGCTTAATCACTTTCTGCATTAGACCTATCCCTCTGAAATATAAATACTTGTTATAGGGTGTAAGCACCCTGTAGCAGCAGAGCTGATGAATTAACCGTGCATGATTACCCAAGTACTTGTACATTTCAGGAACTTTGTGAAATTTCAGGCATGTGAAAAAAGTGATAAATGAAGAATTGAAACCACTTCCTTGCTTTTATTGGTTTGCATCCCAAACAGCAATTTATTTATTTATTTTTTAACAGAGGGGCTCTTCCCTTCTTTTTTAAGCATTCATTTATAACCTTTGCAGTGTGCTAGTATAAAAAAATAATAATAATAATAAAAAAATAAAAAAGAAGGAACATTTACACAATAAGCCAGTCACCCATCCTGTCATTTTCCACATCCCCATTGTAATTATTTGAAATCCTTGTGCATGAAGAGGAGTTTTTCTCCCTCCCAACCCAAATTCTATTTTGGGAGTAGACTTGTAATTGTGTGTTTGTTAATATAACTGTCTGTTGCCATGAACAAAGTGAGGTCACCAATTCTCAATTACAACTTTGCCACAGAGTTAAGGGCTTTAAAAAAATTTTTATAAAAAAAAAAAAAAAAAACTTTTTTTTTGTTTTATATTATTTCATTTTGCTGTGTTCTGAATCAATCTGAATGATATCTAGGTTAAAATAACTAGCATTAACCAACTCGTTTAGTGATAGGCTGGAATTCTTCCTACTGTTAAGTTTGTCTGTGTCTTTTGTATTTAATATGCAATGTTCAGATGTTCTCCATTAAAGACTTGGCAAGGGTTTTCCTGGAAATACATTGTGAATTAATGTGTACGAAGCATTTTTAAAATGTTTTATTTATCTAACTTAGTGTTATTTAGAAAAAGGTCATCTGATTACAGTACTCAAAATGTTTATATTTTGGATTTGTATTTATACACTTTAAAACTTCAATTCACAATAATTCACAATAATTTATTTTATCAGCATGCTATCAGTGCTAAGGCTTATACTGCTTTTACAGTTTCATCTAAGTATGCTATTTTTCTCCATCTGTCCTAAGCTCTTAGAAGATTTTTATTTATTTATTTATTTATTTATAATGTGTATATCCCAGAATGGATGAGTGTGTTGAAAACATGAGGCAAATTTCTGACTAATAGGAACTGTCACAGCTGCCTTGATGTCAGCAAGTTATGTCACAGTTCAGACCTGTGGAAGGGTTGACTCAGAACATCTATACATCTCCAGTACTTTAAACCCTCAGTAAATGCATTAGTTGATTTTGTGTTGTTTTTGTTTTTATAAAAAATCTTTCAGTGTTTTTTTTTTTTTTTCTTCCGTGATTTTTTAACTTCAAAATAGCAGCTTCATCAAGGCTGAATATTAGCACAGAATCATCAACAGGAACATGAAGAAAATGAAATTTACAACATATGATCATATTTTGGAAAGACTGTTTCAGGCATACCTGCCCTAAAACTATCAGCATTAGAAACCATGTAAAAATACATACATTTCACACCACATGTTTTTGGTTGATTTCTCTCATGACAAGATTTCCCCAACTGCTGGCTCCAAAGCCACCTACGCATTTTTGGCTTTGCCACATAATAACACACACTAGTTTTACATAAAAATAATGAGAAAATATAAATATTATATAAGAAAACATGTTATATTATGTTACTATAAAATTATTTAATTTATTGTTTTTATAATTGTTATATTATATATTGAAAACATACAGAAAAAGAAAAAAATTAGTTGCAAACCGAATGAAAAAAAGTTATGACCTATGATGTAAATATCTCACCATGATTTTAATTAAAAAAAAAAATACCAAATTAAGCTACGTGGAGATGAGTTTTCCCATGTGTTTTAGGTTCTGCAAACATATAAAATATGTCCACATTTTTGTCAGTGCATCAGAAACCTGGACATAGCAGTTCAATCACTATTGAATGGAGAATTCAGCAGCTGAAGGAGTATCAGGGCAAAAACTGAAACACAGCAAAGGCTGAAAGCAAGACTTCATGCACATTATTATGTTAATCTGAATAGGTAAAAGTCATGTGAGATCTTATGGACTGATCTGAAATTTATCAAATCTCATTATCACTCTTTTGTTTATGAACTGGCTCAAAAACTGGCTCAAGAATGTCTTCCTATTGAAGACCGTGCTTAAGTGTATTTGAATATACGTTTAATTTCATATATTTCTTCAGGAGATTTTCAAAATCATATCTTGTTTTCTAATTGAGTAGTTTCAAAGACTACAATATTACCAGTTGAGGCAATGACCACCATTATGAGCCAGCAGTCAACACACTTCTACCTCACTCCACTTACACTTATTGAGGATGACCAGGATTCTTAAAATCTCATGGTTTAAAATCAATGGGGTTTTCTGTTTTAATGCAATTATAAAGTGATAAATGTAAAATTCCATGCAGGGACAAAGTAGAATTAGTGGTAACAATTTATTTGCTGTATCTGGTTTCACACCTGATAGCCAAGAAACCAAAATGGACAAATCCTTGATATATGCTTGTCATCAATGAATCTCTTCACAGTCCAGCAGAAAACAAAACACATTGTTGTAGTTATCTGGTTTGTTTACAATACACAGAGGGTACTTCCACTTCTGAAAAGCTGATGCCTTTTATTGTAACACAATGAATACACCTCCATTGAGGTTGGTAAGTCTTTGGGAGGTATGAGTAATAATCTTAAAATGATTTAGAATAGGTGTAAATCTTCTAGCTATATGCCTGATGTTTGTTTCCTCATCAGCAGAGATGATTTGAAAGGCAGATGTGTTTCTTCTTAAAAATCTGAGATACACCTCTAAGCTCCCATATTGTTTGTACCTACAGATGAAATTAGAACTTCCTCCTATTGTCTTTCTCGTATGTCCCATCGTCCCTAACTGACGCATATTGTATAGTCTACTCATTTCAAACAAGGCAACAGCATTTTCAAGATGAAACTGTTTCTCAAACTAAAAAATGGCTGAAATCCAAAGATTATTATTATCCCATCAATTCCTCACAATGTTGCATGAGAGACTTTTCCATATCACAGGCACGCTTTCTGTGGCCTTTTCTTTGATTTCCCACTAGAAAGAAATCCTATTGTAACACTTTTTTATAAATGAGACTAACTTGTAAATTATCTTTCAAATTAAAAATAAAATGGGATTTGGTGTGATTTGGTGGCTATGACAAATTTTCATGATTCTAAGGATCATGAGGAATGGAGATCTTGAGTTATACATAACATTCTGATTATGTCACTCACATAAATCCCAAGTGAAAAATAATTTTGTAATATTTGGGGTGTAGACAGTAAATGAAGAGATGTCCCAGCTTTTTACTTAAAAAATGAATTTTTTAATAGAGCACGTATAGCCATGTTGAAGGAAAAAAAAAATGTAGCTCTAGTGTAACCAGATCAATTCAACGGCTACTTTATCACAAAACAAAGCCTTCTCCTTCTTTCTCTCTCTCTCTCTCTCTTTCTTTCTTTCTTTCTTTCTTTCTTTCTTTCTTTCTTTCTTTCT
>CM021732.1:4321807-4348060 GCA_011075105.1 Heteronetta atricapilla | reverse complement strand
TCTTTCTTTCTTTCTTTCTTTCTTTCTTTCTTTCTTTCTTTCTTTCTTTCTTTCTTTTTTTCTCTTCTTTTTATTGAAACAGGAAACATGAATGTTAAGGTCCACAGAAGATTTTACAAGTCATGCAAGAGTGAATGGTTGAATGCCTGTAGAATAACTAAGTTTTAAGTTTTTAACTGATGATCATTCAGGCATCCTCTCTACCTTTGTACCAACACAATGTAGCCAAAGAAATTGAGATCAACATGTTTTATGCCGAAGACCGGAAGTAGCTTTTTTATGAACCATAGAAATAATATGTGGAGTTTATTGCCATAGCTGTCCCAGAATATAGTATAATTTTTTCTGAAAAATACGTTAGATATTTATGTATACAATAATATTTTTTGCAATTACATTATATTTGTGGGATAAAAATATCAGTTACAAATTTTATGTTTTAGTGCACCAACCAATCACTAATTGAATTCCAGGAATTATGAGAGACGGAACTTGGCTTTGAGATATGACTCCATAATTATCAATGATGCAATTTCATGGACTTTTGTCTTTGATGTCATAAAATAGAAGTGACCACATGGCAGTATTATAAAAGTGTACACCTGGAGTCTTTTTTCTTTTTATTTTCTACTTTTCATTGAGAGTATAATGCATAGATAATATCATCTTCAGTTTATGAATATATCCCAAGAGTCAGTGACAGGAATAACAAATACATGCATTTGTGAGAACATTTTGTCTAGCTCATTCTGTAAAACAAATGGTTCAGTGCTTCTGACTTTTAAAATTCTTCCTTGTGGTAGAATGGCTTCTCTTTTCGTATACAGCTTTATTCCTTGGTCTAGCTGTAACTAACTTCTGCTTGCTACAGGTCTAGTTGATATATACTCTTTTTTCCCTGTGTGAAAATTTGGGTTAAAAGAATTCAAAAATGTAAAGTTCTATTCATACTTGAGAAAAAGCATTTTTCCCCAAGATTTAGAGATGTTAATTCAAATGAAAAGAAGCAATTGTGCTTAAGTATTCCCTACTCTTTTTCAGGGTGCGCAATGATTTTGATGTGCTTACGAACCGTTTGATCGGCAGCCATGGCTATTGTACTCAGGTAAGTTAAGCATGAAGTCTTGGAGATACCATATGCCTCTGCACAGAGACCTGTGAACTGACCTCTGGGAAGAGATATTTCTTATTTTAAATACCTTACTTTTTTTTTTTTTTTTCCCAGAATGTTAAGCATCTTCATCTTTACTGTTTTATCCTTGCATTTTGGCAGACTGTTGCCCTTGCTTTCAGAGTCTCTGCTATTATTATTATTATTATTATTTTCCTGGTCTGCATCTACCTCTTTGTGCATGTGCATATACTCTTCTCATCTGCCACTTTGAAATCCCTAGTTGGTTTCAATGCTGATATGCCACTGAAATTGAAACCTGTGTTTCCTCCCTGCATTTCAGAAGAGTGATCGAGGTTCCATGTCCCACTGTACAGCTCCTCCATAAATGAGCCCTGCTCAGCTAACAACTCATGCTGACTAAAGCTAACTGGTGATTCAAACTGGAGACTCATTGATTATAGCTGTATCCGAAAGACATGTGGTGCTTGAAAATAAGGAGTCTGAATTGCTGCCTGACACTTAGGCTCAAAACTTTATGTAGTCCAATTCCAGCTCTTGCGCTGTACCAAACATCTCCCACTGGCTGGCTCTAGGCCTGCAGAAGTGTCCAGCTGGTTGGAAACACTGAAGGTGGAATGAAGGTGGAATGTAGATCACAAAATTCTGAGACATGGATTACCTGAAAACTGTGACATGGGCATAAGTTATGTGGTATGAATATGGTGACAGCCATTAAATGTACTGCCATTTTGGCTGAAAAAGGCAAGCTTCATGTTCTTCTCTTGTACCATCAATACAAAACCTTTATGCTGTGGTTACATTCCTCATACAGGTGGTGGAAAATCACTGGTGGTCTTGGAAGTCCTATAAGCATCAGTAAAAACCTATAAACTTTGGGGAGTCCTCCAGGAGAAACATTGGGCTATAACTGTGTGCAAAACAGTGTTAGTCATGTTTTAGGGCAATATATATATATATACGTATATATGTATGTATATATATATATCAATTTTATTCTTATTTTCCTTCATGTTTTTGCCATATGTTAGTTAGTCATGGTTAGCTGAAGCTATCCATTCATTCATTGCTGTACCACAGTCTGCTGCTACGTATCAGCAGACTAACATATGCTGCTACATATGTTATTTGCTGTTACGTCCTAGCTGACTCTTTCTGGCTCTTATGCTATGCAAAATATTTGGTGTCACTGCCCCTTCAGCTTCATGCACATGCAGATGTGCAAATATACACACACATACACCCTGGCAAGAAAATCTTTTAACGTCTTGTCCAACATGCAAAACACATTACTATGCACATGCAGAAGTATTGGAATAGTACTGTAGAATTTTTAATTGATATCATTCATCCTGTAGATTTCTTTGAATAGAAAAAGGGACACAAAAATATTTTAAGTTGAACAAAAAACAAAAACACTAATCTGAGAATTGGATGGGATGCCACCCAGAAGGATCAGGACAAGCCTGAGAAGTGGGCCCATGTGTACCTAATGATGTTTAACAAGTCCAAGCACAAGGTGTTGCACCTGGGTTGGGGTAATCCCAGGCATGAGTACAGAGGGGGTGAAGAACATGTTGAGAGCCACTCTGCAGAGAAGGACTTGGGGGTTTTGGTGGAAAAAATCGTGTCATGAGCCAGAATTGTGCATTTGCAGCCCAGAAGGGCAACTGCATCCTGGGCTACATCACCAGAGGAGAGGGGCAGCTGGTGGAGGGAGGTGATTGTCCCCCTCTGCTCTGCCCTTGTGAGGACCCACTTGGAGTCCTGTATCCAGGCCTGGGACCTCCAGAACAAGAAGGATGTGGATATATTGAAGCACATCCAGAGGAGGGCTATGAGAATGCTCAAAGGGCTGGAGCACCTCTCCTACAAAGACAGGCTGAGAGAGCTGGAGTTGTTCATCCTGGAGAAGAGAAGGCTCTAAGGAGACCCTATAGTGGCATGTTGTTACCTAAAGAGGGCTTATAAAAAAAGCTGGAGAGTGATTTTTTTACATGGTCAATTAGTGATAGGACAAGGGGGAATGGTTCTAAACTAAAAGAGAAGAGATTTAGTTTAGATGTTAGGAGGAAATTCTTCACTCAGAGGGCAGTGAGGCCCTGTCCTAGGCTGCCCAGAGGAGCTGTGGCTGCCCCATCCCTGGCAGTGCCCAAGGCCAGGCTGGATGGGGCTGGGGGCAGCCTGGGCTGGTGGGAGGGGTCCCTGCCCATGGAAGGGGATGGCACTGGGTGGGCTTTTAAGGTCCCTTCCAACCCAAGCCATTTATGATTCTATGTGTAACTTCTATGTGGTACAGACAAGATGGTTAACTGTTGTATTCTTTTTTGTTGCTGTTGTTTTTGTTTTTAAATATGTCACAAACAGGAATTAGTGAACTTGCTATTGACTGGCAAAGCTGTGTCCAATGTTTTCAATGATGTGATAGAGCTGAATTCTGGAAATGGAAATATCACAATTTTGAAAGGCATCACAAGCCGCAGTGATATTGGTTTGCTGTCTCTCTTTGAACACTACGACGTTTGCCAGGTATGTTTTCCATTCTTCTGTTTTTAATTAAAAAGAAAACAATTAACAAATTTAAAATTGGCTTGGAATGAATATAGCAACTAAGAAATTATGGGCTTGATTTAGTTGTTCACTCAGAGGATTCAGATGCCCAAAGGCAGAGCATGGTTTTCCTTCTGGATGGAGGTCTGTGTCACAACTGCCAACCCTTTGTAAATGGCTTGGCTGGTCTAGAGCATCTAAATCTTGTGTTTTTCTAACTGATCCCTGGAGTGGAAGTCAGTTCACAAACTAACATTACTATGTACATCACGTGAACTAGGACCTGGTCAGTGCAGTCTCTGGAGCTGAAAGCTGTTGACCTGACTAAGCGTAGGTGTCTGCAGAACAATTTTCCTTGGTTGTATTCATTAAATCTCCACTGATCATAGCGGCAATGAGACACTCAGCTCACATGTGGGTACATATTTCCGTCATATAAATATAACTAACTGGATCTGGAGCTGAAGCTCACCATAAGTATTCAGTTTTCCATGAATTTCTATGTGCTGGGGAACCAGACTGACTGCATCACTGCTCCATGCTGTAGTGGTGGTAGTCATATTGTATTAACAATAATAATAATAACAGAAAATTGATGAAACAGGCCATATAATGGGAACATTCCCTTTAAAATGGTTTTGAAATTAATATTTTAATTGTATTTATCATGAAAAACAAAAGATAGATTAAAAATTTCAAAGAAGTAACAACTATTAATTTACCTCTGGAAAAACTTGCATAAGGATTTCCCTGATTCTCCATCAACAGATGTTACCATCAAAACGGACGTCTTTCCTAAAGACTTGTTCTATCTAAAACAGGCAATCTTGTGTCTGATGCTGGGATATTATTTGAAAGTCTCTTGCCTGTGTTAGATGCTGGATTAGATAATTGTAATGGTCCCATCTGGATTTGCAGTCAGTGCCTCTATACAAATTTTAAAGCGATTAGCAAAGAATTTGTTTGTACTGATCTAATATTAATGTGTGACTGAAAGCAAAGCTTGTTTTTAACAATTTTCCATATGTCTGAAGTCAGTTACATTTTCTTACTACTGAAAAATCTAATTATTATTATTTTTAATTAATGCAATGCTTTATATTATTCACAAGATCATAATAAGGTTTCAATTCAGTCAAGAAAGCGTATCAGTGTATCCAAATCAGATTTATTCAGAGCAAACTGAACTAAAAATATCTTAACTTCTGTTTCTATTTCAAGCTCTCTGCCCTTTCCTATAAAGAATGTAACACCTAAAACCTCAAAAAAAGGTTTTACACCACTATAGCATTTTTTCCATTCTCCAGTGAGGAAAATTACTTCTAAAGAGCAAAATGGTCATTGAGGTCAGTGTAAGTAAGAGCTATTTCTTTCTCATCTGCCCTCTAAAAACAAAATAAAAAATTACCCAGAGAATCAGACACTGTCTTCCACTTTTTCTGCAAATTATATGATGGAGAGTGTCCTTTCATTCCAGCTTGGGAGCTGGACTCAGGAGCAGTGTTCTGTTTTCTTAATTGGTTACAGAAGCCCTGGTACACGTTGTGTTTTTGTTGTTGCTTGGGTTTTGATTCTACACCACTTAGGCATCTGATGCAAATTGTCTTTTTTTTTTTTTTTTTTTTTTTTTTTATTAAGAACATCTGTTCATCTGCTCTGCATGTCAGTTCATACGTCTCAGAGCATGCCTGCCTAAGGACTAGGACAAAAGTTTCTGGTGGATTTTGTTCACAGGCCAGGGGAGTCCCTACTGTGGATTCAGCATGACGGGCCAGATTCTGCTTTCTGTTACAAAGTTACTACTTTAGAGCAACTTAGAGAAAGCAAATGGCACTGATAATTTACTGTGTTGGAACTGAGAATAGAAATTGTCTGTAAGTCTTTCAAACTGACTTGTTTTCTTCCTCTCCACATTTAAGTAAGTAGCTCCAGCATCCAATTACATGGTGGCTATGAGGATATGAGGATGGTAACTGAAGCCAGGAATGCGAATGGAAAAGCACTGCCATCTATTTTTTTTTTTTTTTTCCAAGATTTTTTTTTTTTTTTCCTAAGCATGATATATTGTGAATCATAGACATTAGAGCTGGAAAACTCCTTCTAGGTCACATTCAGTCAATCTCTCAGGGGATAATGCAGGATATTTTTATGTCCTGATGTAAAGTAGGCTCTCTTTTAAAAATCTGTATCCATGAAGTTCTTGCCTCTCTATTCAGATAGGCATTTATCAATTGATTGTAATGTATATAATTATGATCTTATATTTTTTCTCACATGTCTACTTTAAAATATAAGCAAGTTTAAAAAGAGATTGGCAGGTGCCTGGAACACTAAATGTGAAGATTTTGATGTCATCTACTACACGTCTTGTGCTTTGGATGTTCTTTCTTACATTAAACCTGACTGATCACTTACTTAGTTTCCTCTGATTAACGCTCTTGTACTCTAACCTGCTGCATAAACAATTAATCCTCATCCACTAGACATTTGCAAGCTGATGTAACAGTTCTTCAGTTTTCAACAGCACAAAGCTGTTGAAAGCTGTTATAAGCACAAAACTTCTTTTTGTTCTATTATAAGCTCAAAGCTTATTTTTATTGATCTTCTATAGCCTTCTTCCTACTTACTAAAATGTTTAGGAAGAGATATGCAAGCTATCAGACTAGATGCAGTAAATCCATGCTGTATCATTTTATCTCCGTTGTCTAAAATGTGGAGTATTTGTATATAATTCAGTTTCGTTGGCGTGTCTACAGGGCATGAGAAATGAATTAAACCTTCTGTCAAACTTCAACAGTAGCAAATAAAACCAAAATGATCTGTCCCTTTTTCCCCCAAGATTGCCTGAAGAATCCCTCTGTTGCTGATCCAGTAATTTCTTTCAGTGGATCATGCTGAATGTGTTATCTTTACTGATTGGAAAAATGTGTGCTTCAAGTAATTTGTCTAGAATTGTTAAAGTCTAATCATCACTCCGAGTCCTAACATATCATCATCCTTAGTATAGTTTTTGTAAGGTAATTGTTGCCATTTTTTTTTTTAAATGACAGATGGATTCATTCAGTGTAATTTAAATGCAAAAATTTAGTTTTGTAGTGAATTTCCACATTTTAATGCAAAAAAGTTAAAGGTCTGATGCTGTTACTTTTCCGTAGGCAAGTTACGCATCTTTGGATTTCTTCTGTTTGTGCCAAGCCCATATGCAAGATATATTAGTTCTATCTGATCCTACACATTTAACCAAGAGGACTAAATTAAGATTTTGGGTTTCCTGAGATTTACTTAATGCAGTTTAAAGTGATGAAACATTTCCAAAACCTGATCAACCCACATAAAATTGGTGCAGGTTTCCCTCTGTTTTCTGGCTGGCAGCATGCAGCATTTCAGTAGTAGTCTCAGAGAAGCTGTGTGGTTTCTGCAGCAGAGATGAGACCTCAAAGAAAGGGTTGAGGCACAGAAGTGGACAGGACCAATTATAGTAGTCATAAGTGAGAAAGTCCTTTCTTTTTGGTCAGAGTCTTTGGCCTAAATGCCACATTAAAATTGCAGGTCAAAAAACTTAGAACGATTAAATGTTCCTTTCAAAAGTTATTGTGAACTTAAAAGTATAAACAGATAAAAAAAGAAGTTCCTTGTGTTTATATCAGATGGTTTAAGAGACTAACAGTGACGAAAGAGAAGAACTGTCTGCATTCCCAAAGGAAGAATTTAAAAGATACTAATACTACTAATAATGATAACATCTAGCATTTATGTACCGATCCTTATGAATAAATCCATGCTTTGCATTACTATTTTACAGGGGGGCTGACAGGTGAACAAAATGCAAAGTGCTTTTCTGAAGGTCATCCAACAAGCTAGTGGCTAACCTGGGAAAAGCGTACAGGTGCTCTGAATCTCTGGTTTCATAGTTTGTACGATACTGGTTAATGAATTTGGCTATACTTATGAGATGCTTTTTTAAAGTACCTTAAATATGTACTGTTGTACAAAAATATAATGGAAGTACTCATGGCTACTCATCTCTTTTGAAGGGGGACTCGATTTCTTACTGGTCTTCACTGATTCCCTCCTGCTTGTAGACAGTCCTGATATATTATTTAAGCCACCTACCTTATGGCTGACCTCCCAGACTCACACAACCCTGATTCTTGTCAATTTCCAAGTCTCTGTGTCAGCTGTCAGCATTTCAAAAGAGACTGTTGCTTTTTAGTTTTTGCATTTCTGAAAATGAAGAGAAATCAGTGTTGACAAAGAAGTTACATGCACATTTTTCCTATGTCTTTTCAAAAAGAGAGGGAAGCATAAATGAACAGAATTTATTCATTAAAATTCCACAGATGGGAAATATTATCTTTGGGCCCTTTGATGAAACCAGCACACTCTGTGCTATAACAAGACCTACTTGAATTATTAAATTCAGCACACATGCGTTGTCTTGTGGAACCTTACCTGTTTATTGGCCCTGTGGAACATCCTTCCTATAACCTTCTGCACTGGGAAATACGTCTGCTAAACTGGCGCCTTTCTCAGTTGGACTGGCTTCAAGCCAGGTCTTTGGTGGTGCTGTGGAGGGAGAGGGTTAGAAAGAGGTTTTTAAACATCTTGTTTAAGAAACCATCAACAAAAATATGCGTGTGCAAAATGGAAACTGGTGGTTGGTTTTATTTTCCAGTTATTTTTCAGTAATGAGTAGGCAGTAGAGATTGTGCCTCACAGATGCATTCTTTCTGCAAGTGACCCTGCTATTCATGTAAGATATTTCATAGAATCATAGAATACCCAAGTTGGAAGGGACCCACAAGGATCATCAAGTCCAAGTCCAGGGTCCCCAAACACACCGCCCCCCCCAATAAAATAAAATCAGATCATATGTCTTAGAGCATTGTCCAACACTTCTTCAAACAATTTTTATGTTTCTTACACACATGATACGTACAAGTTTGACTGAAACAAAGCTGAAAAGACATCGGCGTTTCAAAAGTCTGTTCTTCATTCCTGTTTTTTAAATCTCCCTTTCTAGCTTGTAAATGAAATTGTGTTTAATGAAGTCCTATCGTGCTCCTCCTGGCCATTTTCTTTTTTCTCAGAGTCACTATTGCTGAAATATTGGCATTGATTTCTTGTCAACATTCTTCCAAATAAAATCTAATCACAGCATTTTTATTTAAGACAATAAGAATAATAAACCTCACATGTTTAAAAGATTTTTTCATTCTTTGCAAACAGACAAAACAGAAAATGGCAAGTCAAATATTGTCCACATATTCCTTTAGATTTTAAGTACCCATATTTGGGTCTGGATTTATGCCTA
Organism: Heteronetta atricapilla; assembly: GCA_011075105.1. Classification (NCBI taxonomy): domain Eukaryota; kingdom Metazoa; phylum Chordata; class Aves; order Anseriformes; family Anatidae; genus Heteronetta; species Heteronetta atricapilla. The sequence continues at coordinate 4,339,064 of CM021732.1, read as the reverse complement.
ATTTCAACTCCCTCATAGGCTGAAAACGGTTAGGAAAGAAGTCAAGCCAAATCCCTTTATAGATGATGAACAGGGGTGTCCAAATCTCTGATAATACCCATCTCTTCCTTGTTTCATTTTGCAGAGAGCCAAAGCCTGGGGGCCAACCCAAGGTAGAGGGCCTACAAATAAATGGTGGAGATAAATGGACTGATACTTGTTGTTGTAGTCAAGGAACTTATTGAAATGAACTATAAACTCCTCCATATGGACTGAAGGAATAGCAAAGTCCTGCAGTCTAAATGAAGGGTTGAATCAAAATTCCTTCACTTTATTGGACATTCAAGAAAAGCAGCAGAATGGGGCAAGAATAAAGAAAAGACCTGGAGACTAGCTGGCACCTTGAGATCTTTATGCCTTGCCACAACTGTTATGTTTTTTTATGGACCTTAGTCAAAAACAATGCTTTTCTGGAGTCTTTTCTTTGTTTTGGTAGTTCTGGGATTGAACCCACATCTCTTTCTGTTCTTCTCCATTAATTTTGTACTTTTTTCCCTCCAACTCATCATCAGATAGACTTCCTTTTCAACAACAAAAAGTATTCAAAGCTGCAGAGAAATTATCTAGGATTCCCATATAGCAATAGTGTTTCCTACTACTGCTTATCTGGCTAAAAACAGCTTCAATTTCTGCCTGACTGGGCATATTGATTAAGTTATGTATACTCTGAATATCAGAAGTTGTGAACATTATTTGGGTATATCTTAATCTGATGGAAATCAAGTACATATTAATGAAAATAACTTTAACTTCACAATGTCCCTTAATAACATGCAAATTATTATTGTATACAATAGCAATGCAAATATGAATGCAAATTTAATAGTAATGTGGTTGACCTGCTGTTTTTTTAATACTGGTGGAATAGGTGAACTGAGTCTGTGGTGTTTATCACTCAAACATTATTATGAGGGTATCTGTTTTTACATCATTAACACTTCAGTCTTAAAATCGTTAGAACATTGTTTAATATTGATTCAAGGCAGTAAAGGTCATTGCAATGGAGAAAAAAAAAGTTGTCAGAACAAACAATAGGCTGTTTGCTTCATTTGGTTTACTCATTGGGAACGATAGCTTAGTGAAGTCTCCATATGAATGCAGCATGAAAAGTCACCAAACTCATTCTTCCCCCCCCTTACCTTACTTTTGCCTGAAAAAGAATAATAAGCATGCATGAAAATCAACATTGAAGTATTGTTATTACTTTTAATGCATTATGATACTGCAAGAAGCAAAAATAATAGGATTCTTTTTATGTTCCACAAACTAGAAAAAACATTGTTGAACAATTAACAAAAATAATGATATTTAATAAAGCAAATTCAAGTCATATATCCCTGATTTGCCTTTGGAAGTCAGAGCCAGCAGTACTCTCATAGGTCAGCATTCAACAGCTAGAAAGAAGGGCCCCATTCTCTGGCAAGCACCTGTTGGACAATGTATGCTTTGAGATAGCTTAAAGGGCTTCCTGTGGAGTCAGAGCACTGAGTGCTCATGCTTGGCCTTCAATGTCCTGCTTCAAGGTCCTGTTGTACTCCAGAATCATTATAACCTACTGACCCGGCCAGGCAGTTGAAGAACCATTCACCACACAGCAGCTGGACCAGTTAAATGAGGACATACTTTTAGCCCACTCAGCAACTGATGCTTGAAATGGGCAAAAGAATCCTCACAGTGAGGGGTGAAAAGCAATTTTAGCTCACCATGATGCTCATAAGCATAACTGGAATGATTCAGAACACTACCAATCAATGGCCCAGTGTTTTTCTCTTTGTTTGTGTTTTTAGCAAAGACTAATTATTGTCTCATTTACCAGAGACATGTTTAAGTGAGATTGATCCCATCTGATGTGTCAGTATACAGGCTCTTTCTGAAGTCCATGGGTCATTTCTTAGATTTTTGTGGGTTTTGTTTGATTGGTTGGTTGGTTGAATTCCATCATTTCTTGACGTCATTAGGCCAGGAGCTTGTTTTGTTTTGTTTTGTTTTTCTTTATTCTCTATTCTCAACTCACCTATTCTTATTGTTCACTCTTAATAAATCCTTAATTGCAATGTGAAAGCAATTGTTTTTTTCTTCTGTCAGGGCTCAAACTAGTCTACCATATATTGACCCTTATTTCTTATATCAGTTTTCAGCTTTTGCTTGTCATGTCATCCACTCCTTCCCGCTTTTTTTGTTGTTTGTTGTTGTTGGTTGTTTTGTTCTGTTTTGTTTTGTTGTTATTGTTTTGATTGTTTATTTTTTTGTGTGTGTGTATGTTTCTCATTGCCACACTTTGATCTCTGTTTTTATATATACTGCCTTAGACTGAACACAAACCAAACTTCTCTTTCTAGTTCTTTGTCTGGCAACTATTTGGTCAGGTTATTTAGAGGTCTACATAAATCATGGGGAAGAAGATTAGAAGATTAGATTCTATATGATTTTAAAATAATAGGAAAAATCTTGTGTGAGCCATCAGAAGTTGTAAAGACCTTGTGAGTGACTGGAGCTAAGGAATTGTGGATATCTCCTTTTGCAGCGTGTTTGACATTTGTGCATATCATGGTCTTACTGGTATTAGTTACAGCAGCTATCCCTACACTATCAGCAGTGGCTTTTTCAGAAGCCTCAGTGAAGGTCTCTTCTGTCAACTTTGTTAGGTTCCACTAACTTGGAGTGTTGTCCTCTCTGTAGGGTGACTGGATCCTGGTGTCCAGTCTTGCACAGTGTATTGTGCTCTGGGGTGTTTTTGCAATGTACAACATTAGAAATATAGATGCCCTCCATTATCAGTTCTCACAGGCACAGGCTAAAACAGTGCTGTAAGATCCTGAGAAATATGCCACCTAATTATTTATTTAATTAAACAATGAAGAACTTCTGTGATGGAGAACTCATAGCAGATGTTGACAGTTGCCCAAAGACCAAAGAAAGTCTGCAAAAGACATGGGACATATTGTACAGAGCAGGATGGAGAGGTAGGGGAATTTTTAAATACACTGTAAACTGAACACATGATGGATGCTGTTTAGTGGTTGGACTTGTGCGCTTGTTTCTTCATGACAGATGTATGTCATAAGATGATAAGCAATAAGAGAATGGATTAAATGTATATGAAGGAGGGATCTCTTGGATTTGGGTTGCTGAATAATTAGACTACTATGGGCTATTTGGTCATTAAAAAGTCTCACAGTCTATCTAGCACACTATTGTATTTGAAGAAACTTGTCTGAAAAAAATGTAGAACTAAATTTTCTCAATAGTTAAAGTGGAAGAAAAATTAGAAACAGACTCTGGAACAATCAGCTGGTGGGTGGACCCCAGCAATAATGTTTGGGATTTTTTGGAGGCCATGTCTGTACACAAAACTAACCAAAGCCAAGGCATGGGTCTCAGAACTGACCTGTGATTGTCTTTATTTTCTGAAAGTTAACTTGTTCAGTAGCATGGTTCTTTATCATATTTTATTATGTTTTGAAGAAAGAAACCTGGACATTGTTTGGACAGGAATGTTGAGGATGTCTAGAAAAAGTAACAGGTTATTTTGAGTAACCTCAAAAGCAGGGAAGCAGGAAAGAAAATATTATCAATATGGTCCTAAGTCATTTCATATCACTTGACCTTAAACCTGGTGAACAAATCCTGAGCCTGTTTTCTCTATTGGAGTAGGAATAGCCTGAGGTATCTCGAGAGCCAGAAGACCCTGAAAGGTGATTACAGTAAAATAAAGTGGCTAGTGGGTTTGGGGAAAAGCACATCTGGAGGAACCAACCAACACCTGGGAAATTATGTTAAAAGCAGCAGCTGATCCTCAACTAGTAAAGCTGATGTAACTAAAACAAATGCTTATTTCTTATGGGATATGAGGATTTGACCTCCAATGTTTTTATGTTCTCCTTATTGTCTTAAAGTTCACTCCCTCACCTTCTTCTGCTAGCATTGTAATTGAAAGCTATACATATTTGGAAAATGTTCCTGTAGACCTTACTCATCAGAACAATTTGTCCTGACTTCAATGGGATTGTTCATGTGAGTAAGAACTGGAGTGAATGTGCGCTTTGAAACAGTTCTGTATCTCTCTAATCTTGTTTTGTCAAATGTTGTTTGATGAAGCTTAGAAGTTACTTTAGCAGTTATATATGGGAAGAAAACATTTTAAAGAGAAGACTGACTGTTCCCTTTTGGCTGTGATTTATCAGCATACTAAAATATGTGTGTTTGTGAAACGGAATCTTTTCATCCACTGCCCTCTAATTTGCCGTCTTTTGTTGCATCTGTGTATTTGCCTTCTTGATAACTCCTGTTATGAGTATTTTTGAAAGCCTGTAAAAAAAAAAAATCAGTACTTTTAAGCCAAGAATTTACATAAAAAACAAAACTGTTGTATAAAAGCCTGTTTTAAATAGATAATAGCAAAGTAATGAGTCAGGGAACAGTTACTTAAGTAGCTAGAGACTTGTTATCTAACATCAGAAGAAACTCTCATTTGGGAAGATAATTGATTTTGTACTCATATAACACTTCAGATATAAATTCTGAATCTTAATAATAAAAATATATATTCCTTATCACTTACAATACTGTTTAGGATTTTAATTACAACAGCATATACATTGGCTTCTGCTTTTTAGCAGCGTCTTTGACATTTGCACCTGTGTGCCCAAGGTGAAGAACTGAGGGGCGGTACTATAGAAGCCATATCCATGAATCTGCATCTAGAAAACCTATATGAATCCCCACTAGCACATATTGCATATGTTGAACCATGATTTTAAAACTCATGAATTGGTACATATATAGATAAAAGTATATCTAAAACTACTCACTAATCCAAAGAACTGCTATAGTAGCCCACAATTTAAATAGTGGGTAGACTAAATATTTCAGGTCAGTAATGAGTATGAAAAATATTTATATACAGAATATTTATAAATAAATATACTTTCAAACTTTCAAAAGGGGGTAAAAGGCTCAGAAAAGGCATCTTTTGAAAAAGACATGGTTTTTCTTCACCTGAGAATTTTTAATTTTTGTCAAGAATAACAAATCAGAACAAATTATTGCTTTTATTATTGCTTTATTCTAGTAGTGGAAAATATTTTACATGTCTGGACTGTGAAGCTAGAAGAGGGTGCTAAAATGAAGGGAATGTTTTATATTTTTAATCCAAGAAAAGATTTTGGGCCCGGTTTATTTGTCCACGCATGGGTATCTCATGTCATCTGTGATCCTGGGAAGTCTTTCTCCTGGCTTCCAGGTACTGTTTCATAAAGGTGTTCCTGTGTACTAGTGCTGACACAATTTTTTGCAATTTTTTGTGGGTTTATAGCTGTTCCAGAGGACAGGATTTCTTCTGGTGCTGAGCATATGGGACATGATTTTGTTTGCAGTAAGCAAACTGGATTTCATCACTTACCTATAACTCAAGGCCAGATTCTTGCTTTAAATGTTCAAATGGTTTACCAGTGCTATCCTGATCTACTTCGTTGGTCATACATAAAGAGCCTTCTTTAACATTTGCAGACTGTAGTTAAAGGAAGAATGCATCTCCTGTCTTTCACAATTAATTGTTTATTTATTTATTTATTTATTCCTCCTAAGTTTTTCCAACTTTTTGTTCCTTTCTTTTTTTTAGGTTGGCTGTTACTTGAAGACCCCTAAATACCCAATTTGGTTGGTGTGCAGTGAAAGCCACTTCAGTGTCCTTTTTTGTTTGGAAAAGGATTTACTAGGTGACTGGAAAACAGAACGGAGATTTGATCTATATTATTATGATGGCTTGGCCAACCAGGAAGAGGAAATACGGTTAACAGTTGGTACGTACAACACAGTAACTCTGCATTTCACCTCTTATGGTGGCAACAGCATCACATTAAAAAGAAGAATCCATTAGTACAAAGTTAAGAAAGTTTACAATGGTCTCAGACATTAAAAATATTATCTGTGGATCTGCTTTCTACTTTGTATAATTATTTTTGATGATTAATTTGAAATTGGAGTTCACAATATAATTTTGAGGACAAGCTCTTGAAAGGGTTAAAAGTGAGCATATTCTCACTTATACAGATTACTAAATCTTTCAGTGACACTGGTTTCCAAGGAGCAGATTGTGATCTGACCTGTTCATACTTCCAAAGCTATAAAGAATACTTAACTACTCCCATTCTCTCTCACATATTTCCACATAGAATCACATGTTTTGTACAGGCAGAAAGTGCAAGTCTCCTGTTCCTGAACCCTACATACGTGTGGTAAATTGGGCAGAGAAGGTAAGGAAGCAAGAAATCCTTGCTCCCAAACCAAGCTGCTTCAGAAGATGGCAGTAATTTGCCAACAAAGACTAGTCTCTTACCTGCCTGTAAGCATACCTAGGAAAATAAGCATGCAACAGATCTGACTTGTTAAACTCATTCTTTCAGGAAACCATGTCAAATTATGTGGCTCCTTTTACAGAAATGTTTCTTGTACTGGAAGACAAATGGACAAGCAGTATTCTGATGCTTAGAAGCTCCTACTCATTTCCATATTAAGATATTCTTGACCACTAAATTCTTATTACTCCTCTATCTTAAGGAGCCACTCTACTGTAGTCCTCTCTTTAAAAATAAGCTGTTGGTGTTCCTTGTTTGCATCTACATTCTGATTCTTGGACAGGATGAATTATACATGGGCATTGTATGTTCTAATTAAGGTCATGTGGCAAAGTTGCTAGTATAATGGGAGTGTTGGAGGCCTTTTGCCATCTCACAAGATTTAATCACTAATTTAGTCTAATGATTTAGTCTTTCTCCCTGTTATTTAGCCTCTTATTTTAATTAAATTCCATGATATTCTATGGCAGTGATCACATTATATATTATCTCAACAAATTGTTCAGCCTCCACAAAATATAGTTGCCAGCTGGTTTCCACACAGTTCCAGATACAAGAAGATTTATTTATTGGTACAATCTGTTTTAATAAATAAGTAAATAAAAATCACTATATCTTCACTTGGAGACAATATATTTGAAATATGAACACAGTACAATCAAAACAATAATAATTACCAAAAACCCCACCACCTATGAAAATAGGCTCATAGTTTTTTAAAGCATGCCTTTTAAGGTGAACTTCTTCCATGATTTATTTGGCAATTATATATTGTCAATATGACAGAAGTGATCTTGTCGGTAGTTTGTGCTTTGGAGGTGTCTGTAGACTTACTGGCATCTGATGATTCAAGAGAATTGCTACGTACTCATGACTAAGTAGAGAGGGAGTCTTCCCCTGAGGTAGGGGGATTCTTTGCAAGTGAAATAGATGATACAGTTCACCATAGGACTGGAGAGATTAAGACACAGTCATTGTATTCTGTTGTATTGTGTAACCTGTGGTCATTTTCTGTCTTTTGCTCATTAATAAGTCGGATATTTCTGAAATCCAGTTGTACTCATCACCCTGAGACCTCTGGATGAGAAAATGCTTAGAGGTTTTATATACTTTTCTCTTAATTATTCAACCTGTTGTGGCTTAACTGTGTATTTCTACTCAAAGATTAAACTTGCATTGAGAGGTAGCTATCTTTATGTTGTGGCTAGAGCCTCTTCCAGGGATGTGTCCTGGTAAATCTTTTGTTATCTGTGACATTCTGCAAAAGGCTGTAAAATGCAAATAGTTTCTTCATTCCAGGGAAATGCTTTCTTAGTTCTTGCTTACTTCTTGATTACTGCACAGTAATCCTTTCTTAGGTCTGGAGAAAAACTGAAATTACTTTACATCTTAAATGTGTCATTGATCATAAATCTAAACTGTGCATACAGTACCACGTAGAAATATCACAATGCCAAGTATGATTGGTATTTCCATCATGGAAATGTCAGCAAGCTATGACAATTAGGCAGAGGGGTAGTATGAAGTCCTGACTGATGCACAGCCGCATCTCACTGGTGCTGGTTAGCAAGGTCATTTGCTTTTCACTGACAACAAGGGGAATTCCTCAAAGTGTAGGTATTGTTTAGAATTATGAATATTACAATCAAGGTAACATTTCAAGAAATCTTGAAGAAATTACTCTAGGTGAGTAAAATCAAAAACAGAAGAGCAGAATTAGATTTTGGTAAGTAATAGCAATGGCTGCTTTATATTAAATAACCCTCAAAACTCTGTGGGATTGAAACTTTGGCCCATTTCTTGTACTCATAACCATTTGCCAAAATGTAGACAAGAAATGTGAAGTTCCATTCTAAAATAGGCAACATCTGCTGGTGAGTTCAACATGCTGTCCTTAAAAGATCATCAGTCCTTCTTTCCCTTCTGGTAGAAATTTCTAGTAGTCAGAGAAGGAAAACTAGCCAGTGTATCTAAAGTAACCACTTTCTGCATTTTGCTCATGTGCTTTTCTGTTTAAGGACTCATTGGAGATTATGGGATGTTTACAGGTCATACAGCACGTTTGTATGCTCTGCTTGGATAAATACTACTCTTTTCTAATATATACAGTTAATGCCTACCTACGTTAACATTTACAATATGTTGTCTCCAAGTGAAGATATAATGAATTTTTGTACAATCTGCTTTAATAAATCCTCTTATATCTCATTGGAGCATACATTGAACTCACTGTACTTTCAAAGGTATTCTCAAAATGCTGCTGAATAAGTGCTAAGAAAAATATAACTGGATTTCCCCAAAGATTCTTCCAGAGACATAGCCACCATTTTCAGCCCTTCAACCAGATCATCAGACAAAGGATATTTAGATACTCTCTCTGACATGTAAAAGCTGGATATATGTGAGACTGGCAGAAGTGAATATAAGAGAATATAAAAGCAATTGCCTCCCATTCTGTTTACATCAGTCTTTCTTAATCAGATGCATATCCTGCACCTTGCCTTGCCATTGCTAGTTGCTCATAACCTTCTCATGGGCTGGATGACAGATAGAAGAGAAAAAAGAAAAAAAGAAAAAAAAGAACCCTAGTCTGCTGCTAGTTTAAAATGTTTTACTCCAAAACAGGAAACAGCTGAGTCGACTGACATCCAAGCTAGTTGCAGGATGTTTTCTCCCTGGGAAATTCAGCAGTTACTTTCACTGTTGACAGATCCTGTGTCTGAGACAGTGACCTCTCTGTTTTCCCCGGAACAATGCAATTGTCCTCCATCCCAAAGGAATGCTCAGAACCTGTAGTAGTTCTCTTATATCCAACACAACACTGTCTTCATAGAATCATAGAATGGTATGGGTTGGAAGGGACCTTAAAGTCCATCCAGTCTCATCCCCCTGCCATGGTCAGGGATACCTCCCACCAGATGAGGCTGCCGAAAGCACCATCCAGCCTGGCCTTGAACACCTCCAGGGATGGGGCAGCCACAGCTCCTCTGGGCATCATGTTCCAGTGTTCACCACCCTCCGAGTGAAGAAAGTCATCCTTATATTTAATCTAAATATACCTTCTTTCAGTTTAAAGCCATTCACCCTTGTCCTATCACTAAGCCCCCATACCGAGTCCTTCCCCAGCTCTCCACCAGCCACCTTTAGGCCCTGGCAGGCCACTGTAAGGTCTCCCTGGAGCCTTCTTTTCTCCAGGCTGAACAACTCCAACTCCCTCAGCCTGTCTCCATAGCAGAGATGCTCCAGCCTCATGGGACTCCTCTGGACTTACTCCAAGTCCATGTCTTTCTTATGTTGGGGACTCCAGATCTGAACACAGTGCTCCAGGCAGGATTTCACGAGAGCAGAGGGGCAGAATCACCTTCCTCACCCTGCTGTCCATGCTACTTTTGATGCAGCCCAGGATGTGGTAGTCCATAGTCTTTTCTCACTTTTTCAACAGTCAAGGAACACCCTTCCTTTCAAGGGTGAAGAAATCTTAACCGAACTTGGGATTTCTTATTCAAGTGAAGGAATTCTGCTGTCCTTAGTATTTCTTTAAAGAAAACTGATTTCCTAGTAATTATGGCCTTGACTGCAGAATAAAATCTTATTGACAGCTCTCTCCTACAGTTTATTCTTTCATCTTCTAGTCCTCGTTTTCTTTGAGACCATCTCTATGGTCTATAAACTAGCTGGGGTCAGATCATGGGTCTGAACACTGTCCCATGACTATCCTTACCATTAAGTAGTCAGCACAATTCTGGGCAAGTTTCTGGCCCAGACCAACGAGAAAAATCTGGGGACCATTCCCAACAGTGAGTCTGCATTCAGTTACCCCCTTTCAGCCTTTAGGCCACCATCACATGAACAGGCAATAGACCATGCACTAAAAGTCTGTACTGTCACATCCATGCGTGGGCTTCTTAGAAGCCACTGCAGTGCAGAAATAAATAGAGTTATATCCCAGTCACTAATCATGTGTGCTATGTCTCTGCAGACACAACTCAGATGTTCACTGAAGATAAAGAAAATGATCTTACTCCTCCACTTGAACACTGCATTAGAACAAAGTAAGTGAAAACTACATTTTTTCATAGATATTTTCATTCATTGATATAAATAATATATGTAAGGCTGGAGTGTGGTTAAAAAAGAAATATTGCAGCAGTCTGTCTTGCCAAATTACTGATTAAAAGTTAGAAAATACCACTTTTTTTGTGTGTGTGTGTTATTGTAGTTAGTGTCAAACTAAGACATTCATTTGACTCTTAGAAGAACCTTCAATTCATTTCATCTCCAAGTAATGACTGAACCAAAGGTTGTTCGAGAGCTCAAGTTGATTTCAATAGATCAAAATTTGTTTTCCTAAAAGTGATTGGTTCATACTGTAGAGATATAACAAGAAAAGGAGAAAATATCTTCCATCTTCATCTGTCTTTTCTGAAAAATATAATTGCACTGGGGCACATGGGTACATTTTTGATGCATGAAGCTGTGTGTAATGGTCTTAGTTCTCTCAGACTGTCCATTTGTCCATGGCACATGTCACAAATTGGAGTGCTTTTGAAGTCATTCTTGGACTGTTCTTAGATCATATTTTTGTTTTAAATTCATGGCCAGTCACGTTAGGAATTTCATGACCATTTTAAGGTCTATATGATATTAAATGATAGATTTTTAAATAATTTGTCTGAGTCATACTAAAGAACATTTTCAGTTTACTGAGATATGAAAGAAGCAAAATAGGGAACTTTCACTGGGTAAAAGTACCAGCTTTATATCAACTCTGCCAGCAGGACTTTGAAAGCTGTTATCTGAGTATCTTCCGAGCAAGAAGTAAAAGCCTCATTGTTAATTCTCATAAAAGCCAAGCAGCTTCAGATTTCTCTAGTAATTTCCCTCCTCTCCTTGGCACATTTTTTTCTGTAAAATAAATAAATAAAATAATAATAAACAATCAGTAAAACAAATAAGGGTAGTGACTGCCAAACAGCATGTTCATGAAGGGCTGCCATTATAAAGTTACAGAAAAGTAAAAAGAGGCATCCTGTGACATGACAGCAGTGACATTAGTTCAGGCTCCATACACATAGATTTAATTGATTGCTCTCTTCAGGTGAAACAAAAGCATTACTAAAAAGATAATATATAGCCTCAGAAGCTGACACTTTGGGGTGAATAATGCATGCAACTATTTAAAGTTACACTTAGAACATTCCTGGCATTGCATCAAAGTTACACACAGTTTTGGTAATGGTGATATTTGTTTATTTTAAATTCCCTGCTTTAATCTGTTAGAGAAGTAAATTACCAGCAAATTCCAGTGTCAGTTAATTTTGTTTGTACCGTTCCGAGGACTGCCTGGTTTACCCTGATCAGTCTTTCTCCTTGTTTTCAGTATTCTCCACTTGATTTTTGTTTTTCATGTTATATCTTGTCTTTTTGTTTTAAGAACTTTTCTTCCAACTACGAAACAGTGTATAAGGAAAAGGAAAAACAAATCAAACCAACCAACATTTTAACAAATTGACAGAGAGAAATGTTTTCTATCATATGACTATGGAAAATAACAATAAAATATTTTTATTAAAGCAAGCAAAACAAACAGAACCATTATTCCTTTTGACCAAGCATTCATAATGAAGCTCATTTTCAAACCTATCTTATCAGAAAATGCAGGATAATTTCTCAGACAGTGTGGAGAATTTCACAGTCCGTACAATCAGAACTGAAATTAACCATTGTTTCCAAATTTTGACTGGAATTTTTCATTTCTTTCACCACTTAGTTTGGTTTCAATCCATGAAAATGGATTGTTTATCCCATACCTGAACAGCACCATCCTGTAGTGCATTGATTTATATGCCTAACATCTGTCTGCTGTTTGTTCTCTTATCCTCTCCGAATGGAAGAACTGCATATTTAAAATATGGTTTCTGTATTTAGTTTTTTTTTTTTCATTATTATTGTCAGAGGAGAAGAGTTGTTTTTCTTCTGCAGAAGGAGGAGGCTCATGTTTTTATTCCCTATCATACACAATGTTGGAAAAGAGATTTGAGTTTGAAACAGGTAACACTTTACATGACTAAAACAAATAGTCACCAACAGGTATTGCTTCAACCTGCTGAAGAGTCAGTGCTCGTAAATGCACTTTTATTGTGGTTTTCATCCCTAGACATCTGTGGAAGTAGACAGATTCTGACCAAGAGATGTCTGGAATGTACATCCCTGGGTTGTTTGGGAGATGCCATGCAGATGTCTGATTCTGTTCTCTCCTGAATACTCTTATATCACAGTCACGATCCTCAGTGGCTGTCTGCACTGGCGGAAATAACATCTGTTAGCTCTGCCCGAGGGGAGTAAAACTTTGATCTGATATTATAATCCAAATGCAGCAATGCATTTTGTTAACCCTCTAGTGACAGCTTTCTTTTGTGGTACACATAGTTGGTTTGTATTCCTTCAAAGTGAAATATTTGATAGCAATTTGATGGAGAAGAAGAGAGCATGAGCATTTAATCATGAATTATTGCTATGCTCTAAAACAGTGCCAAGTGATTAGTACAGGAGATATTCCCTGAATATTATTCCAGGCTGAGCATTGTTCAGGTTTTGAACCAGTTCCTCTTACATTCAATGGAAGTATTCCCGTTAACTTCCATGACCCTTGGATGAGGTTGTAGTTGAACCAAATTAGTGTTGTTTTCACATTGCTAATCTGATAAATTATAATTGAATCAGCAGCTAGAATGTGGGTTCCATTTGAATTACATTCTAGCAGGACAGTTTGGGGAAATGATGGCACTGCATTGTCTGGTTTGTTTTGTTTCTGTCTATAAAGAGATGACTTGTTCAGCACTTGTGAATGAGCATTATTTGATACCTTTTCTTGTGCAGATTCAATAGATGAAAAAGTTTCAAAGTCATCTCCAAATGAGCAACTGGCAAGGGCTGTTTTTCAGTTCACAAGCAGCCCAAGAAAAATAGTTGGAAAATAAATATGGGAGATAAGGCTTGTTATGAAAGTTACCTTGAGTCCTGCTTCAGAATATGTTTTGCTGTTTAAGCCTGTTTTAAAAATGGCCAGTTCCTCACTGCATAGAGATTAGCAATATCTTAAGCCATAACAGCAAAAATGGTATCAGGACATGTTAATATTTTCACAGAGTGCAGTGTGTCCTCAGAACTCGTTTCATTCAGTGTCATTTGGCCCCTGCAAATCCCTCTCCAAGCTTTAATCATCCTGGTGAGATGGAAGGTGGTGCCTTGGAAAGGCTGTACACAAAGATAAAGGGTGATTTTGTGGCATTACCAGAAAAATACAATTGGGACAGAAGGTGGCAATTGTACTTCCCACTTTCTATTTATTTGTTTGTTTGTTTATTTATTTATTTTTTCCTGGGGAAAAGGTGATATTTGGAACCTCTGGCAGAGACAACTCTCTACTGGCAAATGCTAGACTGTGTCAATTATTCCCTATCAACTATTATCTTAAGATGTGAGGCATCACTGTTGCCTGTTATTACTAAATCCATTTTGCATTTTTTCATCCTCTCAGCTAGATCAAAGTAAGGAAGGAAAAATTTCACAGCAGTCCAGTTTTCAATGTCAGGTTACTTGCACTTTCACTGAGGTTGATTGTGGACTGAAAAAATCCCTCAGGTGGTCACTTTCTTTGAGACCTTGAGATGAATACTGCATGGATCCAGCTCTTGGTTTTGTTTTACACTTAATTGACTTGACAAATGAAAGGACTGAGCTGTCATACCCTTGCTGACATATCCTTTCCTCTGTGACAAAAAGCATGTAGCTTGCAGACTGTCAAGTCATTGTTGTCCCCACCCCCTCACCCATTTCTTACCACAGTGCTCCTGCTCTCTGAGACAGATTTTTTAACTAGATCTATACACTGGACACTGGGAATGCAATAGTTTAGTTCTCACATATAGACCATGAATTTGTAAATATGAGAAGTGTCAAGGGTGCTATTCATGTAATAACTCACTTCAACTTAGTGCTGTCATTGGAGACACTTATCCTGGTTTCACTAGTTCACCTCTTGGTTCCCCCTTTGTCTTCTGCCCTGCTTTGAAGACACATTTGGTGACAAATGAAGGATTGGTACCTTGTTAGCACTCACAGTGTTGGTCATATTCCTGGAGTGGGCAGCTGAGCAGTAGTAGCCAATACAAAACCAGTAATTTAAAAGATTGAAGATTTTTATGCGTATGCTTGTGGACTCGTTTAAAAGCATCGTTCACAGTATACATCTTTAGTATTATTCTGATGAAATGATGAGATGGAGAAAAAGCAAAGCATCCCCATATTAAAATCAAAACAGTACCTCTAGAGCAAACTATAGAACACTTTGAAGGACCAAGGACAGGAGCAATGGTAGCTGATAAATGAAATTATCTTGTCTTGGGATTTTACAGTCACACAGCTCCTAATCAAAAGCCTGGCTGTATAGGACTGTGCAAATTGCCTCATAACAGCTTAGAGACTGATCATTCTGGTTTTATATGGCCAATTCTTGTACCCAATCTTGGGGACTGCCTAAAGTCTTTGCAAAACCAAGGTTATAGTTCTGAATCAGCTGTTGCTGAAGACTCTCTATTGCCTAGAAGAGACTGGATGAAGCATGATGAAGAGTGATCTCCAAACCTGGGCACCTAAAATTAGGGGACACATTTTTCTTTCTTTCCCTTGGAGATGTGAGTCCCAGTGGAGAAGATATGAATCCCCCAGTGAATCCACCCCAAGCTTTCTAAGGTTGGGTGGGTGGTTGAGAGGTGTTGGCTTACCTTTCCAGTGGCCTGATTAACTTACAGATGTAAAATATTGCTTTTATTCCTAGGTGGCAAGGAGCTGTTATTGACTGGAACGGCACAGAACCAATCTTGTGACTGACCTGACCCACACTTTATTTGTAAAGAGTAAAAAAGGAAATGATGGAGTTAGCACATTCCTATTCCCACCAATACAGGAAATAGGACAAGAGTTGTGCTGTTTATGATGAGGAAGAATGACATGGTTGTGTGCTGGCTGGAAGAGTTTCACCTCATTCACCTCATGCTTCGGATATTTTGCTTATAATATAAACAACACTTACATAAATTCTTTGTGACTGACTTTAACATACAGTTTCTGAGCGTGGACTGAATTTCCCATGCCAAATGACGGTTACAGATGAAGCAGTGAAGTTGTCAATGTTCCCTTGAGGTCCCTTTCTGGATCCACTCTGTATCCTGCAATTGTTTCCAAAAATCTGATGAAAGAAGCTGAGCCCCTTTCTGTCACTGTAACTGCCTTCTCTGTGTTGCCTAGTTCTTCACCTACAACACTGAAGTGCAAAGTATAAAATGTCATCCAAGAAATATATATATTCACCTCATTACCTTATATTAGTAAGTCTCATTTTGCACTGAATGTATTGGTGACCACATGGACTTTTCAGATAAAGCCAGACCTACACAAAGTTCTTGTGTTATAAAATTTGCAGTAAAGCTTGTGGTTTTCTGTTAACAGAACATACTATTATGTTCCTTATTCTGGGTGCAATTCTGTGGGCACAGTGCCTCACACTGATGTAGTTCATTTCCTTTCTGGACTGGAGAAAGATGTTTAAATATCCTTACTTTTATATCAGTGTAACTGCTTATACTCTAGGTTTTATTTACACCAAAGTGCTAGATAAGGTTTGTGGTTTGCTTCTTCATTATTACAAGAAAACAGAAATGCTGTTAGGTTTGAAATTTAAAGAGTACCTATCTGTGATAGATACTGTTTTTCATGATTAAATAAAGTGCATGTGTGAAAATGGTGTACTGTGGAGATGTATCATGAGGTACCAAAAGAACAGTTTGTATTATGAAATGAATTCTTTATTTTGGCAACAATTTACTAGAATTGGAACAAGTTACTGAAGTGAAGACTAGAAAAAATGCTTTGAAAAAAATATTTGCTAGCAGAAAAGCTGTAGATAAATGGTGTTTCTGGAATTATTTGTCTCTCTTAAAAGTAAGTATTTCATGAGAGTTTAATACAAGACTTATATTTGCTGATATTTATCATAGCACCTTCTTCCTAGTCAATATGAGAACTCTGAGTCCAGATAAATTAGTTGCTATTTTCAAAATCAATTTCCAACAACAATTAAATGTCCTACTGCATGTAGCCTAGAGATATAAAACAGTCTGTGCCAATACAAATTTCAGGGAATTAGCACTTGAGATAGATTTGGAAACCGACTTGAATATAAACTGTAACATACTACCAGAAAAGTTTATTCTGTGAATGTACATCTGTCTCCCCCTTTGCTTCCCATTTACATCAAGATATCTGTATGCACTGAAGCATATCAGAGTTGCAGTTATTTCAATTTTATTTGATCCAGTGTAATGTGTTTGTTTTATATCAGATAGACAAACTTCCTTCTTTACACTTTGTGAGATGAAGATCTCCCATTCAGCCTCAAAGCCATAGACTGAACCAAAGAACCTGACTCAGAGCCCGTTCCTGACTGTCCTACAGGAAAATTACATTACCCCCTTCATCTCAGTGTATTTAAGGATATGTTTGTACTGTCAGCTGTAGGTGCACTCAAGATGTCCTTTAGGATGCATTCATCTAAACTTCAAGCACACCAGTTCCTTAGTAAGACATTGCCCCAGTGAGCTTCAGTATTTCTGGGTGTTGGAGATCCCAAATATTCAAGGATCCCAGATCCAGACCTTTCAGTAATAAGGCTTGAAAAATCACAGACATAATGGTGGCTGAGTGTGGTGTCAGTCAGTCTACCAGCCTGTGTTAAATCTTTGCTCCTTTTTATTTTTTTATTTTATTTTATTTTATTTTATTTTATTTTATTTTATTTTATT
>CM021732.1:4217490-4321797 GCA_011075105.1 Heteronetta atricapilla | reverse complement strand
TTTTATTTTATTTTATTTTATTTTATTTTATTTTATTTTATTTTATTTTATTTTATGAACTACACTCTACACTTTGTTTCATGGTGCGAGTATAGCCTGATTTTCCCAGCTGCCTCACAGGGCAGCTATAACGTAAAATAAGATTTTTCACAGAATGCATTTGGACAGAAAATAGTGTAGAGATGAAAATTCCTTTCTGTATTTTTCAATCTATTAAACATACACAGTTTGCTTTAAAGCACTGTTTTAAACTATGTCAGTTTGGAGGTGACCTTCCACTCCCAGATGGAAGAGCAGTGAACATAAGTAGTTCCCTGGGGAGAAAGGGAGCTGCCTTGTTACAGCCCTGATTTCATCTGACTAAAATATGGATGTCTCCAGTGCAGATGTGCTTGGAGGAGCTGTTTCTCTGGGCTACCTTTAGAGTTGAAACAGACAGTAAGGTGTGATTTATGTTTGCTTTGGGGCAAGAAGAATTATGCTCCAGACTATAGGATTATAAACTGAATATATCTGGAGCCCAAGGGGATAGCCTTGGATCAACTTCACCCTTATAGATGTAAGGATTTTTCAGGATATAACAACGAGTTCAAGATTAATGAATAGGCATGGAAATGGATTATATTTTTTTTTCTTATTTTGAAGCATAAATGAAGATCACAGGGATACCTCAACTTTGTTTCTCCTTTTAAAACAGGCTGCAAAGACTTTTGAGGCTTCTTCCTCAGTGGTTATGGAGAATATTTTTGTTGAATATGCATTTCTATTCCAGCAGAATCCCAGTGAGCCAAATCTTTCATATTCATTATCTGTAATTAAGTCCCCATATATTTGTTATTCAAAGTCCACTGTCTGCCATCTGTTTAAGATGGTCTAACTCACCTGTGCCCTCACTCACAAAGGCAGAAGTAAAACACTTGGACCAAAACTACTGCTGTAGGGTAATTCCACCAAGCCTGAGCACAGCATTACTAAGTCCCTTCCACCATCTTTGCTCCTGAAGCCTAAAGGCAGTACCTGACTTCTCCAGGGCTCAACGACGCTGCCCTTACTAGGCAAGAGAAATGTGTAACCAAAATACTCATGTAGAGATACCTCTTCTGCAGGAACAAACAAACCAACCAACCCTAAAACTAAAACAAAACAAAACAAAAAAAAAACAACCAATCAAACCAAACCAAGCCAAACCAAATAAACAAAAAAGAAGGGAAAAAAAAAAAAAAAAAGAAAAAAGAAACCTGAGCATTGCCTCTCTCACTCTCTACATCAAGAAAAAACTAATATGTTTCGATTTGGTAGTGAAACACAGGAGGTTATTTAAGATATCACAGAACTTTTTCAATCCAATGATCAGGCAAGACAATAAAAAATGTTACATTGCAATGCAAAAACCTTTGTACAGACCTGTGCAAATTCATATCCTGTTGTAGCAGTTTACATCTAGTTTTTTTAATTACTTTTTCCTTTTCATTGTTTTCCATTTTCTTTTTCATTGCCCGATGAACGTGACTTCCTGAAGTGAACAAAGCAATGAATTGCTAATAGTACGTTAAAAGACACTGGCACTTGGCTTCTATGTATATCTTAAATTCATTCTCTTTCCTTCTGTGGTACAAAAAATGCACCCTCTGCTGAAATGTGATGCCTTAGCTAATAACAGAGATGGCATATTGTATATGCAGAATGTCTAATAAGAAGTGCTATTTTGGTAAGGTGTCATATATATCACATTTGTGCAAAATGTATATTTAATTTTGTCTTGTACAGAATGTCTCATACAAA
Source organism: Heteronetta atricapilla (assembly GCA_011075105.1). NCBI lineage: Eukaryota > Metazoa > Chordata > Aves > Anseriformes > Anatidae > Heteronetta > Heteronetta atricapilla. The sequence continues at coordinate 4,320,015 of CM021732.1, read as the reverse complement.
TAAAACATTTAAAGGAAAGATAATAGTAACATCCCAGATTTCCTCTGCATTTTTTTAAATAATTCATTTGCTAGTGGAAATTAATCTGAGAGATTAGATTATAAATGTTTCATGGGCCTCATCATGGCAGTGGAATAATAACAAGAAGTTAAGCTTCCCTCTTTCTGAGCAGAACTGTAGCACAGTTGGTGCAGCAGGATGGCATAACCCTTCTTGAGCTCACGGGATTCTCACCTAGGCAGCTACTTAGTGCTTAAAGCAACCAGTGTGAAGCTGGTTTAGAGCATGAGGTACTATCTGCCTCCGTGAATATGTCCACCATGTTCTGTTTGGAACCTGCCCAATGCTGGGAGTGAAAACTGCAAAGATCTCATTACTCCTCATGGTTTTTTATCATCTCAGTCTCAGATGAATCACATCATCCTGATCAAAAACAGGGGAGGTGTAGACAAGAAACAGTTTTTGGGGAAGTTTGTGGCAGGGTGGGTATGTGCACACTGAGTAGGTTTCTTGTAGGTCTACTTTAGAGTAGAAACAGTATTTTATTATGATGATCATATATTTATTATCATGAATGAATCTCTATTATCACTATGTTTTTTTCCCAGGTAGCACAAAAACAGTAACTTGAATCTGCTGGTTTTAGTTCTCCACTCTTCTGAGGCAGATTTCTTTTTGTTTTTGTTGTTAATATATCTAATGGAGTAATTTATAATGACAGGAAATAGTCACTTTAGAAATCAGAGGAAAGCTGAAGAGCTTGGAAAAATGACACAGCCATAAGCCAAGTTTAGTCAGAAGTGATAAGTGAGGGGCTCTAAACATTCAGTTGCTGCAGCTTTTCTGGCTGTGATTGGGATCTTCTTTAAAATATAAGGGCCCCAAATCATTGCTTCAGAAATCGCTGGAGACATTTTTTTTTTAAGGGAGTAAAATAGTTCTTCAGAGCGTCTATATGATTTGGGGTAGGTTATGGGAACAATTTCGCACAAAATATAGATACAAAAATTTGCTGGTAAGTCTGTGTATTTTCCTGCCCTAGGGTAAGTTTACTATGGAGGAAACTGCCTTCAATTATTTCGCATTTACCAGATATGGTATAGGGACAACTATTGCAGAGTATGTGCTCTAAACTAAACCCAGAACCCAAGTTTGTCTTTTAAGAATTTGACTATTCAGCTCATCATTATACAAACTTAAATCTTAAAAATCAAGCACTAAAGCCTTTATGACTGATGTGCATTATCTTGTTTTACTGTTGATCTGTAAGATTATGAAGGAAACAGAGAGGTTTACTCATGGAAAGAAAATGACTGTTCCTGCTTGTCTGTATGATCCAGGGCCCAGTCTGCTGCATAAACTAAGGAAAATTCATTAAGAACACTTTGTATATACTAGCACTCTTAATTTATTTGTTTTCATTGGCTCAAATATAATAAATCCAACATTACCTCTGAAATAAGGAAATAGTTTCCCCTTAGCAGCTTTGTTTATAAAACTAGAGAAGGGCATTTTCGATCAGGTATTTTATTTCTCATTTTAACCATGGTGGGAAGGGATTGTTGTTAGAGTGGAACACAACCTATTTTTGTGATGTCCCTCATTAACAATAGTTGTTGACTGTATCAACATTGAAGCAAGCATGGATTTTAAAATGAAGAACACCCTTAAGAATGTAAAGTGACTTTTTACTAAGATAAATATTTACCAGCAGCCCAAAATTTCAAGTTCCATCTGTTTTTTATTGTTGTTTTACTTAAAGGAATTATGTTAAATTACAGCAGTTTTAAACAGGCACAACTCAGGTGGCCAAGAAGGCCAACGGCATCCTGGCTTGTATCAGGAACAACGTGACCAGCAGGGCTAGGGAGGTGATCGTCCCCCTGTACTCAGCTCTGGTGAGGCCGCACCTCGAGTACTGTGTTCAGTTTTGGGCCTCTCGCTACAAGAAGGACATCGAGGTGCTTGAGCGGGTGCAGAGAAGGGCGACGAAGCTGGTGAGGGGCCTGGAGAACAAGTCCTATGAGGAGCGGCTGAGGGAGCTGGGCTTGTTCAGCCTGGAGAAGAGGAGGCTCAGGGGTGACCTTATCGCTCTTTTTAGGTACCTCAAGGGAGGCTGTAGCGAGGTGGGGGTTGGCCTGTTCTCCCACGTGCCTGGTAACAGGACGAGGGGGAATGGGTTTAAGTTGAGCCAGGGGAGTTTTAGGTTAGATGTTAGGAAGAACTTCTTCACTGAAAGGGTTGTGAGGCACTGGAACAGGCTGCCCAGGGAAGTGGTGGAGTCACCATCCCTGGAAGTCTTCAAAAGACGCTTAGATGTAGAGCTTAGGGATATGGTTTAGTGGTGGGCTGTTAGCGTTAGGTTGGAGGTTGGACTCGATGACCTTGAGGTCTCTTCCAACCTGGAAATTCTGTGATTCTGTGATTCTGTAACTCAACATTTAAAGACACTGCTTTTCAGTATTGAGAAGAATTGATGGCATTGAGATTTTTACTAGACTAAAAAATCTAAAGCACTGTTTCTTTGAGCTCTGGTTCTTGGCATCAAGGTGAATTTCAGCTCATGCTGTTTCCATGGCACTGTATACTATGCTATTCAACATGCTTTACATAGCAGATCCTTGGTCCACACAGATTAAGATGTCTTATAACATCTCATAGATCTGAATGCCTTGATTTTCAAGGCCCATTTGAGAAACATGAGATCATTTATGGAAAAATATAGAGTATAATGAGGTAGCTGTAGACAGCTTGACAAGAGGCAGTCCTGTGCATGAACCAGATCCACACACACAGAACTAGTAAATCAGGGAACAGGATTGTGACATTAATATGGCTCTGAAGCAGAACAGTTTCTACTGTGGAGGCAACAAGGTGGAGATTCAACAAGGCTAATGGGCTCAGATGCAACACATTTAATTTCTGCAGCTGATCCATGTATTGCTTACTTGGAGATATTTGTATCATGTTTTGGTTGCTTGATGTACCAGTGCCTGTGAAGGTAGTGGAAAGTGATGAGCATCCACAATCTCAAAACAAAGGTCTTTGATGTGTCTGAAAGTGATCATCAAACCAAAACTTCCAACATTTCCAACTATTTTTGGCAATAGTCAAAAGGTGACTTCCTGCTTTAGCAAGTTTAGTCTCATCTGTGAATCTCAGGTGGTCCATCTAATCTGGCCAGAGGTGTCCACAGGGTAGATATCTCTCCTTGTAAGCTCATGACCCAGGACTATTTTTACAGCCACTCGTGAAACATAGGCACTGTCTGGGCATGAGTCACCCCACTTGTTTTAGGATTCTACTGTATGATGAAATTAATTGCATTTTTCACTTCCTTGACTGCTTCTGGCTGGATCTCCATGTATTAAATTGACTACGGAGGCTAGTATGAAAAGGTCAAATGAATCCCACTGTGTGTAAATTATAAAGACAGAAAAGAAGAATGTGTTTACAGACCCATATAATTGACAAAACTTGTGAATAAGATGAATGGTTAGAGATTCCTCCTGTCTGCTGCACTGTTCTTACCTCTGTCTTCTACTTTGCGGGTTTTATATGTGAACTAGAGAAACATCTCTTTGTGAAAGAAATCATAGGAGTTAGCAGCAGGAATTTGCCATTGTTTGGAGAATATATTTTGTATATCAAAGTTGAGACCTGGAAGGTGTCCTGGATGTGAGGTCTTGCAAGCATAGATTTTTCGTACAACAGCACTAAGATTGTGTCACAATCCTAAATCCTGATTTTTTATTTTTTTTTTAAAGCAAGATATCTGTACCTTGTGTAGGTGTTCTCCTTATTTTTTTATCATTATCTTATCACTTGGCAAGGACTTCCAAATTAATCTAAGAAGTATTCTGGGCATTTATAAAAATACTCGAATGTACTGGAATTCAGCAAATATTTATTCATTGACAAAACAGTAGCAAAGAATGTGTAACAACAACAAATATATATATACTGTTTAGCTCCTCTCTGTAAAATACACAAAGAATATGAGGTCAAAAGTTATATTCCGCAAACATACCTTTTGCTGAGATGTACTTGGTTGATAAGTGCTGTGGATATAAGCCAAGGTCTCTAGACCTTGAATTCAGGATCATTATAGCATGGATAAATACATTTTCTGGCTAAGTGAAGGGAGTGGTCCACAGTCTTCACCTGTGCTGATCTGTGTGGCACAGTTCCCTGAGGATGTCCAGGTTTCTTCACAGTTATTTTCAAAGAGAAGTTAAAACCACAACTGAAGATCACAGAGTTACTGAGCAGCCACTCACTCAGATCTGTGCATGACACAGGCCACATTGGTGACGTTTTGGCAGGTATGAGAACCTAAACTTTAAAGGTGGAACCATCATAAATAAGGATGGAATAAAATATTTTTATAAACCCAAGTAATATATATATATATAAGTATATATATATATATATAAGTATATATATATATAACCACCTTAAAAATGGAACCTGGAAGATGCTACAAATCATTTTAGTCTAGAGAAACAGGAGATCAGGATTCAGTGATTTTTGTATTATTCAGGGTTTTTTTTCTTCTTTGAGGTTCAGTTTCAGGTCTATACACTGTTTACTATATTGACCATTACATTCAAGAGAAAAATACTTTAAGAACCAAACTCATGCCAAATGTCAATCAGCTGAATACTGTTTTCAGCATTCTCAGTATAATTATTTATCTCACATGGAAAATAACCGTCCTGCATGCTATTGCATTTTGGCTGAGTAAATGCAACTTAGCATTTCACTGCTATAATATATCTCAATACTCATGTTTTTAAGCAGCTATAATATGTTGTTGATATGATTTCAAATCTACTGTCAAATGTTGTTTGCATTTAGTTAACAAAAATAAAAGTCAAAAATATCACAGTAGTAAATTGGGACTATGAATCCTGGATAGTGTGACAAATGAATAATGCTTTGTACTGGTGTTGCATGGCGTGTGAAGAAAGTAAGTCTTTTACGAGCACTTCAATACAGAACAGTTTTATTACAACTGACATCCTACTCAGGGTTGAATTCCTATCACGCACAATATCCTTCCTCAGTCACTCTTGGTCAGGTCAGTTTTGTAAGAAACAACCCACTTGGATTAAAGTTATGATTCCAGTTTTCAAATAGGACAAATACAAATTTGAGCACATGTTAGAGTCTGCTCTGCTTTTATCGGCATTCTTTTTCAGGAGTTTTCAATGTCAGTAGCAGGTGAATATATAGACATGGTAGGTGAAAATTTGAAAATGAAGCTCCTTTTTTACCATATGAGGTATAGTTATGGGTACCCAAATGTTTACTCTTAAATGAGTAAATAGAGAGTAAATAGAGAAAATAGATATTGTATGGCTGTGTGCTACATCCTTTCAGAAATGTGTGTGCATGAATAGCAGAGGGCACAGAAAAATAAATTATATATACATTTAATTTTGGATGCAGTTTATTAGGTTTTATAGGACAGTTTTAAGGCATCTGCTTATTTTCATCAAAACGTTGAGTTAAAAATATAAGGAAGCATCATGAAGAGTAAGACCAGAGAGCCATCAGGCCATATTAGGGTCCATTAGTCTCCTCTGAACTAACACATATGTAAAATCTTCTGATAACTTTTGTTCCCCAAATACCCATTGTCCCTGTGCTTCCTCACTTGAATTTTTCCAACCTCTAAGAGCCATGAAAGGGTCTCTGTAACTTAAAATATAAAGAAAAATATAAAAAAAAATATAAAACTTCTTTAATCTCCTTGTTTGTTTTGTCCAATTTACATATCCTATGTCTAATGTGTAACAGTGAATTAGGAAGCCTCTTTCTTTTGTAGACTCTGACAGCAAAACGCCAGTATGGTTTGAGAACAGAAGGGTGATTTATAAGTTTTTGAGGATGTGTGGAACAGGTGACTTTTGCTTAAAGGAAAAATTATGTTACTTGCTTAAAAATATAATCAAATAAAAGTAAAGCCAAGCGGAGAATATATGTTATCTACAATCGTTCCAGAAAGAGTTTCCTACAGAACAACCATTACAAGTCATTTTAAGTCTCTTGGGAACAGCAGTCAAAAACATCAGCAGTTAATTACTCGAACTTCCTAAATCAACCTTCTTTGGCATAACATGAAGTGAATGAGAGCAATAAAAGCAAGGAAGTGCATTGTGCTTTGTCCTGTCCAACTCCTGATCGGACAGGCGTAGGTTACAAGCACAAATGTAACCAGGCATGAATTGTTGTTTTTTATTTCAATTCATGGCCTTGGGTTAAATTAAATGAGCATGCTGGAAAGGCCAAGGTAAAACACAGGGCCAGGTCTTCAGACTGCGTAAATCCTCTAACTTAGTAGAGTTTTATCATTTCCACACCTTCAGAGCATAGTTTCTGCTCTAATAAAGCATCAAAGGGCTTAGATTATCCAGCTAAGTATCTACTTACTCCATGCAAGCTCCATCCCCAGACGTGGAAATTGAAAAACTATGCCTAGAATGGCTGGTAACACAGAGAGGCTGAACAAATAATTCTTCTTAGGGTCTTCAAAGTATTAGCTTTGGGGAAGGCATGGTGAGGTTTTTCTAAATTTTATGATACACTGTGGGAGATGAATCTTTCATTTGCCTGTGCCTCTGATTGTCATCAGTCCTGGGGGCAGCAGAATGTTTGTGTAAGTTCTGTGGCTGCTGGAATGAGTCCACAAGGAATTGATATGTACCCTCATGTTTGTTAGCCAGTTTGGGAAATGGGAAATGTTTTTTGTGGACCCTGCTAAAAAACTGATTTCTTCTTTGCTATGAAACCAATCTACAATATCTACCATACCTGCTTGATAAAGCAAAAGTATTTATCTTTTTCACAGTTCTCTCCATTCTTGCCCTGGTATCTCACAATGCTATGGAAAAGATACTTCACCAGCTGGTTTGGTGTGTTATCCAGGGAAAGGAGTTGTGAGTAGGAATATGAATGGGGCCATTGAAGGTTGTCCATCACACGTCTTTGACATAGAGTGAATGAGAAGGAAACCCAGAGGAAAGAGTAGTGTTTTAATTGGGGGGGAGGTGGAAGCGGGGTGGGGGGGGGGAGAGCCAAAGGGAAAAGCATACAATAGTAAATAGCAGTTTTATTTCAGGAAGAGTTTTATAGGATCTCAGAACCTTCACAGACACAGATGAGTGGAAGCTGGTGATTGATATTGGCTGACTGGAAGGAAGAGTACAATGAGATGTACTTGTACTTGGGAACTTAATGAAGTCTGGACAATGGGAAACAGAAGGGAATGATATTCTCAGATCAGAACATGGGCAAATAAGGCTGGTGCCATGTTGAAAGAGCAATAAACTGGGCAGCAGGCAGATGTTTCCTTATCTGCTATTGTATGCAATAAAGAGCTAATCACCATAACTACAAAAGCTCCTCAAGAAGTCAAGGAATTACAGCAGGTTGAGGAAACCCAATAATATAATTAGTGCCAGTGAAGCAACCTGACTCTGTGGCTCCTGGAGCTTTCCAAGGAGAATGATCAGACCAAAAGCCAAAGCCTCCCTGAATTATCTTTATAGCATGGATAATTCTACTCGATGATCAAAATCCAAAGTGAAGCCACTGACCATGTTCTTGTTGTATATGCATGTCTGCTGTCTTCTGTTCTTCAGTTTCAGAAATAGTTTCTGCTTAGACATGCTCACCTGCTTTTTACCATGTTATGACCTTTATTTTCATATGTGGTTTGTGCTTCCCAGTTTATTTCTATGGATTTTGAAAACAAAAGACTTTATTTATTTATTAAGGAAAAAACATCTTGATCATGATTTCCTAGGAAAGTTGACCAGTTGTTTGGCTATATAAGACCAATTTTTTGGCTATATAAGTCTGCAAATCATATTTTTAAGTGTGAAAAGAGAAACCAACTGGTGAAACAAAGCAGCATGTTTAGGTAGGGAAACTGATAGTCCTCCAGAAGATTTGATCAGTTTGCATGCCAAAAACATGGCTATTATGTTTCTTGTAATCACTGCTAGCTTTCTGCACCAGGTTTGTTGTGCAGTTTAGACTCTCCTTGATACTCATTTAAGCTGCCCAAACAACACAATTCATTACGTTATATTTTAAAACAAGTGTCTCTTCAGGTTAAGTACAAACAGATTTCATTTACTGCAGCACTAGTCCATTTTCCATTGCATAGAAAATTGGAGCAAAATGAGGGAAAGGGCTTTGCTTTTTCATCCCCTTGGGAAAGACATGATCAGCTTGAGGTGTAAGTGTAGGCAGGTGTGTGAAATGATGGTATGATCTGGAGAACCTTTATGCTGAATAGTGCAATTTCACTAAATTATATCGTCCTCTTGAGGTGGAAACAGTCACTTTTAAATTTAAGCTTAAAATGTTACATCTAAACATGTCATTCAGTCTATAAACTACATTTCATTTATGGTTAGATGAACTGATGCCTCCTCCTGACCTGGCTTTAGGAGCTACTTTAGGAAAACACAAATCCATTTCTGAAAGTGACCATCTCTCCAGTGACCATTAATTTTGTTGAACATGACTACCTCACACACAGAAGTCTAACATCTTAATATCCAGAAGCAAACAAGTAGATCTCAGCCCTTAAATTAGACCCTGTAGGCAGCAGATTCAGCAGTCCCCTCCCTTTGCAGGTCATGTTCATTTTGCAGAAATATATATATATATTTACATATATATATGTATGTACATATATATATGTATTTACATATATATATATATAAAATTACAAAACCAAAATTTATTTTCTGGCTTCCAAGAGAGTTTAACTACTTTTTCCAGCATCATGATCAGTGTCATTTACGCAAAAGAAGCCCTTTAAGATCTCAGGCCACAACGGCTGTTTTCCAGATGAGATTTTTGAACAATTCCAGTGCAGCGTGTAGGAAACGGCCTCTGGTGACTTTCTTCTGCTTTCATTGAAAGTGCCAGAATGTGCCAAATTGATTGCTACTACAACAAATAAACTAAGCCTTGCTGTAGTTGCCCTTTTATAAATTTGGAGTGAGAGCCATGAATGCTTCTAACATTTTCCATAGCAAAAGTATGAAACATCTGGTTTACCCCAAAATAACAGCATGGGGCATCCCCACTTAAGGTTGTGTATGTCTTTCTGAATGCATCTGTGCTGTACGTGACACCAAAATTTGTTATTAATGTATTATTATTTGGTGAAAAGTCACAGTTTATTGAGCTTAGGGAGGAAGGCAAGAGAAAAGGAGTCTGAAATTAAATATGAAAGCCTAAGTAGACATAAATTTTCATATGAAGACATAAGTAGGTAAAAACAAGAAGTTGTGCTGAGTCATAGCACACAAAATCAATCATTTTGTTCATTGAGTAAACCCTATACCACAGGGGCTCAGGGAGGACAGACTCTTCTAAAAATCCCTGAGCACTACAAGTTACAAAGAAAACAGCTCTGAGCAAACTTCATTTGCTTGGAGCACTGGAGTATCATCTGATACTGAGAAAAAGAACAGATCTCAGAAATTTTTAAACAGCTCCACCGTACTGATTCTGAATCTCTTTTGAAATAAATAAATAAACTATACTTTGATTGGGTTTTGGTCTGTAACTTTCAGTAAATATTATAGCATTAGCAGAGTTGCATCCATGTAGAATATTTAGTTAAATACTGTTATGTGTAAAAATAAATAAGCAAAACTGAAAGTGAATAATAAAATCTTCCTGTTTGCACCTCCATAATTTGAAAATAAAATAAAAATATAATGTGCCACATATTTAATTATAGATATATAAATAAAACAGCAAAACGCATGATCAGAATGTGGTAAAGGGAGATTCAAAGATGAAAGAAGATGACTTCAAATCAAGGACATACAGGGTACCATCATCCAATTGTTGTGTATGTTTATTTCTGCCCTGATACACTTAAGGATATTTAAGATCTTTGTTTAATGAGTTATGTTTTTTCCATCCCTATTTCTTAAGAGCATGAAGTTTGATAATAAAACTGGCATCTTCATACTTTAGCACTAAGGATTTCTTTGCAAAATCAAAAGAGATTACCATGTGAATTTGAGTGGATATTGCAAAATTAGAAACTGAATATTTGTATGAGAATTAATCAGAGAACTACTGACTTGCCTTTAAATACTTCTAAATCAGTATCACTTTGTCTTAAATACCTCCTGTCAGTATTGGCATAATCCTTGTAGAGTAATTAACAGAAAAGCCTTATAGTCACAAACATTTCTAATGACCCACTTCATGAAGTTGATTTTATCTCTACCCATATGCTTCCTTGAGGAAAAAAAGATGTGAAAATGAATGAAGGAAAATAACTCAATTTTAAAGTTCAGTATCCCATCAAAAGGGTGAACTTATATTCCCTTTGCCATCAGTATGATTTGGTTTCAAAAATGAATAATTCAATGAACTCATGGGGAAAAATAAATAAATAAATAAATAAAAGCTTTGCTGTCTATGGAATAAAGTAAAGCTCCAGCATTGAGAAAAAGCTCTTAATTCAGTAGCTCCCAAAGCACAGAATAAATCAAATATAGATAAAATAGAAATACAACATTGTGTAAGGTAACTGAAGTCAAAGATCTCTGTGTGGTGACATTGTGCTAGCCTGGTTCAGCTACATTTGCTTTTATAGTCATGTTGCAGTGTCAATGCTAAGATGAAGATCATGATCAATGACACACGGTTCCCCACACAAATGTTTATATGGACAGATGGATTAACTGGGTAAGCAACTAGCAGGTTTCCAGACAAAACAAAGCTTTGATTTAAACACAAAAATTCTATTCATTTGATGTCAAAAACTGTGTCCAATTGATTAAAGAATAAGCTACACCAAGACAATCGTTGTGTCAGTTAATTAGGGTGAAAACTTTTGCAACTGGGAATAAATTGGTACATCCATGCAGTTTTTACCAAAGAAGGAAAGATGCAAAGTCATCAGTCATCAGGTGTATTTTGTGAAAATAGTGGACATGGAGCCTGAGCACAAATAAAAGACTCTTTACCAAATGTTCATAGGAAAAAAAAAGAAAAAAAAAAGAAAAAAAAAAAAAGGAAAACATTAAGAAAACTTGGAAGTGAAACAACCAAATCACTGATTCAACAGAAAATGGGGATGTGAAAAAAGCAGTGCTCCTACTAAGGCAAACGTGCTGAAAAATTAGTCTGAGCCAGAGCAAATGGGGCCTTTCCCTGCCCAAGGAGGCAGAAGAGAATCATTACTGTGTGAATGCTCACTTAAAATTCCCTGAGAAGCAATTTATAGAGTGCATTGCCTACTGTGCTTCTCTCCTTTTAGGGAAACTGTGTGGAGTGGATAATCCTGGAGCCTTTGCATGCCAAGGAGCAAATAGAATCATTAGTTTGTATCTGCTGTAGTTAATCTCTCCCTTGGCTTATTCTGTAAGAATAAAAACTGAGAAGAGAACAGAAATGTGTCACACAGTTTACTTTAACACTAGAATCCCCAAGACATCCTGTATCCCACTTTCCTAATGTTATTTCTGGAAAATAATAAGGCTGCCAGAGCTCAAGAAGTGTTTGGACAATGCTCTTATACATAGGGTCTGGTTTTTTGGTGGTCCTTTAGGGACACAGGAGTTGGACTTGATGGGTCCTTCCAAAGTCGGGATATTCTATGATTCTAAGTTAAATTGTAGATATTTTGTTGTAAACTGTAAGGGGAAACTTCCTTCTGCTGCATGATAAATGCCAGAGACGAATTCCTGTAATTCCTGAATGTTTACCTACCCTTATATATATAAGCATCTCCCTTGAGATATCTCAGTATGAAAATGTGGAACCCAGCTTTTGAATTTTGAAATATTAAGGGTTAGCAGGTGAATAATGTTTAAATTCATAATGGTTACCTAAACAAATATCTAAGTAAATGAATCTGGAAACTCAGAGTGCAGCAAGCCCAGAAGATGCTTTGTAATTATTTCTTCTCCATATCTTTCTGCTGATATTATAGAATAAATAATACTAAACAACCACAGTCTAAACTGTACATTTTAGTATCTGGCACAAATCATTCATCTCCCTTCTGGGCCCCAAAACAAATTGGAAATGAAATAAAAATAATTGGACATTTAGGTCCCAGGCTGAAGTTTAGCTTTATTAAAATTGTTTGCAACTGTTGAGAATTCACATGAAGCTTGCTTATTTGCTTGATTTTCTTTTTTTTCCTTTTCCTTTTTTTTTTTTTTAAAAAAAAAATTAACTTCCCAAAATCCTGGCTCTACACCGAAGTGATGAAATTTTGAGTTATGATCCTTTGGGGATATCACAGCTTTAAAAAGGCTGAGTTAGATATGGTTTCAGTGAATTTACAAATTAATAAAAACAAATAGTAATATACATATATTTTAATGAAGGCATTGAGGTATTTTTAAATTATTTTATTTATTTATTTATTTAATATATCAGCATAGATCAACACTGCTTAAACATAAGGATTAGTAAATTATTTTATTTCTCATTTGCTTAACAAGCTTGGACACAGTTGTTAAAAATTACAGCTGTATTTCTTTCATAGAGATGTCAGATTCTACTGAAAATATTAATCTTTCAGTGACAGAAGAAGGTCGTACAGCAAGGCCTGAAGCTAAACATACCTCTGTGTGCAAGGATCATCTCTCTCCTTAACAGAAAAGTCTCAGAGTTTCAGCTCAGATAATTCCTTAGAAGTTCTCATTTGGATTTGAAACTTAAATGTTCTGGAAATCAGCCTGGAACTAGCATGATTTAAGAACAAAACAAAACAAAACAAAACAAAATAAAACAAATCAAAACTTTCTGGAAGTTACTTCTAAGGTGATGGACATGTTCTGTGAATTCAAAATAGAACAAAGCTTGCTTAATTGTGTTGACTGGGTCTGAAATATCAAAAATCCTACGCCTTCCGCATAATTCTGGCAGATTGATGTTCTGTCCCAGCCAAATCTCTGTTGTATCAAAGAAAACATGTAAGAAGACATTATTTCAAGTTTGTCAATTTTTCCTTCATCAGAAAATGTACAGATGAAAATTTAAGCACGTTTTCATTTGTTCAAAAGCAATTTATTTTCAAAAAGAGCAGAAAGGAAGGTATATTTTTCTCTATATCTGAATCTATAACATATGAGTAAGCCTTTAATGAAGTTTCAGTTTGGGGTTAAAATGATTCAAAATCTGTGCTCTACAATATTTGGGTTCCAGAAATAGGAAGAGAATGAAAGTGAGAAATGCATCGGCAGACAACCCAAAGGCTACACCTGGAAGTGCAGAATGTTTTGCGTTGTGTTGTGAGTTCTGTCAAGGCAGTTTATGAAGTTTGCTGCTATCAAAACCACATTACCTGCAAGAATATGCTGTAAAAGGACTGCATTAAGAACTTTCAGAATTTCATCTGGGTTTGGGGAAGAGAGCTCTTTTAGACAGATTAGAAATAATAATTAAAGACAACAAAACAGCAAAAGCAGAATAAATTGTAAATCTGTTCTTTTGCTGATTTCCCAGAGCAGAAAAGCCAACAGAGAATTGCTGGGAGTGCACAAGAGTGTCTGCTGGTGGAATGGTTGACTATATTTGAGATCTGAGATGTAGTCCAACAGAGCGCTAGCAAGCAGTGTTACAGGCATGTCTTCAGACAGACTCTCTGACAAAACTTTTTCCCAACTGTTCAGCAAATATGTGGTTTTCTGCCAAGGCGCATGAAATACTTCATCATGAATAAATGTCTTTATCTATTGGCAAAGCTATTGAGAATGTAGGTGCGGTTGTGGCACTGTGTCCCACAAGCCAGAAGGGTCCAAGCCCCTGTGAGAGGTGAGGGTGAGGTTGTGTGGATCTCCCTTTTTCTTTCTTTTCCAAGCCCTCCATTTAGAAACCTACTACCTCAGCCTTTCCTGGCCTTTCTCCCTTTGGAAGTCACCACCAGCTATGTCTCTCCTGTTTTCCTAACTTATCTCCTGTTTCCTCTTAATTTTCTTTTCTGGTTACATGCCTTGTACTACATAACAGCATTTTATCAAAACACATTTCTAATTAATCTGTTCTGGAACTGATCCCACCTTAGAGAAAAAGTCCAAGTGATTTAAGTGGGAGGAAGATCAATCTTAGATGTGTTCTTTTCAGTGAAGAATGTACTAAGGTCTTGTGAGGCTTAATCAAAGAAAGTGATTTGTTTCTGACAGTCTCTCTGTCTCTTGTGAGCTTTTATGAAGCTGTTCAGCTCATTAGGAGCACCTTAAAAATATTGTTCTTGGAGACTAAAAAAGGCAAAAACATGATTAGCTGCAGATGAGCAATTTCTTCTAAAAAATTAGGAAATTGGAAACCAGATTTGGATATATATGTTTTTTTTTCTGTTACACCAGCAGTTCCTTCTCACTACCCTTGGGAAGGATTATGTGACTGGTGTTGTTTTCACAGTCACATGTTTCAAATATGACAACTGAATACACCATAACCAATCCAAGCAATACAGATCTCCATTGCTCTGTCAAGAGAGTCATGTTCTTTAATGCCATTTTCCTCTCAAGCATTGGTGTAACATATTGTGCTGATTTTCCAAAGCTAGAAAACCAGCAGAGAATGGTTGGGCGTGCACAAGAGTGTCTGCTGCAGGAACGGTAGTGTAGAGACTATGTTCTGCCTCCAGGTCGGTATTGTCCTTCAGGGAGATGTTCATGACTTGTGATTTGAATGAATAGAAGCAAAATCAAAAAGTGAATTGGAAAAATCTGTTTTCATTTGTTTTATGATAATGCCTACAGTCCCTTTTAAACCTTGTTGCACTTTGTCTTGGGCACTTGTACACTTAAACTGGGTATATCTATTAAACTAAAGAAGACCATGTCTGGACCTACAATATTCTGTAATGATGCAGTGTTAATGTGCTCTTTGGAACAGTTTTGCCCTGTGTCATTTTGTGCTTTCCCAGGCAACTCTCAGAAATGATTCAAGTAGTATCACTGGTCAGAGACTATTCCCCATAGGCAATGTGGGTGAGGTCTTGCTTTTTTTTTTTTTTTTTTAATGGAAAATTTTAACCTTATGGACATGAGATGAATCACACCACTTGCCTTCAGGGCCAAGGAACAGGTTCTGGCCTGTTTGCTATACTTGTGTTTTTCTATCTTTGTGTAATAAGAGAAGGGGCTTGCCTTTTAATACTTGTAATCTCAACAGAAGAAAAAAAAAATCAAAAGGGAAAAATAAAAGAAATATTATTATCTTCCAGATGGTACACAGAGATTAAAGACATGTTTACTTAGTGCAATGGAGCATTATACAGATATCCCCAAGTTAGTACTGATCTGTTTTGGTTCATGTTCACCACAACGTGGGATAGAATGTCTTTGTTGGCCTGTCATACTTTAGAAGTTGTCTCAAACCCCATACAACTCAAAGCCTACTGAGAAAACAGTCAATAAGAGTAGCAAAAAGACAGTGGACAAGAAACATAAAATGAGCGGGATTTAAATATCTAAATATTTAGTGTGGTTACGTTAGGTTTGGTTCCATCAAAAAACTTTACTTGTACTGAGTAGTTGTTAGTGCCATTTTCTGATGGCATTTCCCTGCTTCTACAAGTTTTGAGAGAAGGACCACCAGGCTGTAGCAGTCCCATAAATCTCCATAAATATTCATAAATCTTGCTCAGTTTTTATCTCCTTGAATTATTAATTTCTTCACCCTTGTAGAGATTTGAAAGAGTTTGGGTCTTGGTTGCAGTGGAATGTGAGATTTTTGAGATGGCATAGGACATCTCCTTTTAGGCTTTCTGAAGATTAAATATTTATGCTCATTATGCTCCAGTCCTGCTGTGGATGGACATTTCCAACCAAGGTATGTTGAGGTATGTGAATTCAGCTTCCCCTTCCAGTGAATGGATCGGTTGACTTCCAGCCTTCCAAGGGACACACTGAAAGTCTGCCTTTGTCTTCATATGCTCAGGAAGCAAATCTCATCATCTACAGGACCAGTCTGCAAGGCTCACACATTTTAGGTTATATCAATTAGAAACTTGGACCATGAACTGGAATGTAGCAGGAACACCTGAGATCCCCAGTGAAATTTTCTAGCCTTGTATTTTCAGGGTATGAGAGACCTCTTACAGCCTGGGTACAACTTTTCATTCTATAATGATAATTTCAGCAAAGTTCACAGCCTTTCATTTGTTCATTTGTTGTCCCTAGTCAACTTCTTGCTGATACCATTATGAGTGGAGAGCTGAGACACAGAAAAGCTGCAGTGACTTGTCAAGGTTGCAGAGGAAACCTAGATTGGCTAGAGACCCAAGTGGAACGCAAAAATTAAAACCCAGTGTTGTAACTACTGGACCACCTTTCTCTGAAGAGTTTATGACCTTGTCCTGTGGTAGTATGCACTATGAAGTTTGGTTTTTTTTTTTTGGTTTTGCCCCTTTGCCATGACCACTAGTAGTTTTTCCTTAAAAAAAAAAAAAAAAAAAAAAATGTGGCTAAAGATTTGCTCTATATCTCGATTGTCCAGCCAGTGGAATACTTGTAACTAAATTTATCAGCCTTTTAAGTTGTTTTTAAATTGCCTTTAGCTTGTGATGTTTCCTTATCTTGGACAAGAGAAAGGAAAAAGGAAGGAGTCTATTTCTGCCATCTCTTTCCTCCTACAAGAAAACCCCCTCCCCCTTCCCCTCTCTTTGCCTTCCAAAGCTTTTGTTAATTTAAAATTAGCCCTTTGAGTTGCTCTTGGGAAAGTCAGGATCCACGCAGCAACCAAGTCCCAGTGGAGAAGGCTGTTGCAGTAAACACGGGGCAGAACCTCAGTGAGTCACCTGGCTGGCGTTCCCCCACTGCGTGAGGGAGAGCAGCGTAGGAAGCCCATAAAGAAACATGCCACCACCACCGGGGAATCCATGCAGGATACTTCAACGAAATCATTTCCCATCCAATCTGGGCCTCCTACCAGCTATTCACTGCAAGCGTCAGTCCAGATAAGTAATTAGAGGGCACTAGATGCCTGGCTCTGATCTCATTGCCATTGTTTGACCAAAGGAAGGATTCAAAACAAGGCTTGGGGCCAAAAATAAGTCCTGAAATACATTTTTTAATATTCAGGTTTTCTTGCCCCCTCCTGCCACTTTCAGAAAATAAATAAATAAATAAATAAAATCCCTTACAGCTAATTTTTAGTGACACCCACTGGCAAAGGCTCAGTTGTAATACATCCATGGAAGCTCAGGTTTGCTTGTAGAGTAGGCATTGGCTTGCTATGCATCTGAATAGTTTGACCTATCTGTACACACATGCTGCCCAGGCCAGCCACCCAGCAATACCTGGGAGCACTGTTTCTTCCAAAAATGACTATTCAGACATTTTAGGAGGTATGTGACAGACAAGCCATTCTTTGTCAGCCTTTTGATGAGGAAAATAAAGCATATAGGATGTTTTATTCAAAATACCTGCAGATTTTTTTTTCATTGTGTAAAACAGAAAGTAAAAAGATTCAGTTAAGAACCTTTATGGGCATCTTTACTACCCATTTTGTTGCTTTACAGTGGAACACATGGATGGAGGGTATGTTTTGCATGAGGTGGAGGATGACAAATTATGGCAGCCCCTTTCAGGGGATTTTTGCTAGGTTTAAATAACCTGAGATTTTTTCCTTCAGGACAGAGGGAATGGACTATGCCCCCATGAACAGGGAGGACAGATAAGTTTATTGGGGGTGATATGTGGGCAGCTTGGAAGGTAAACTTTTCTCCCATTCTATTTTTCCCTACTTTCCACTGTATGTAAATCAAGCATGGGATATTAGGAATCCCAAACCTCACCTTTCTAATGCTGCAGTCATGTAGACCTTTAATGTTGACTGTGAAAATTTGATTGTTTAAACCCTCTCCTAAACAGCTTCCTTACATTCACAAATCCCTTTGCAAAAAAACAAGTTGAAACTGAACTCTAAAGCCATGTTGTGAACTGTGAATGTGACATGTTTGGTGTCACAGCAAATATATACACAGGGTACATCTGGAGTAGCTCGAGACTTCAACTAAGCCAGCACTCAGGCTGGAGGTGAAGCAGCCGTGGTAGCACAAACATCAGCATGGAGTAATTATTCTGCCAAGAGATGTCTTTTTCTCTGTACATCAGACACCATCACTACCATGCTGGTATTTGCCACTCACAGAAAGCAAACAGGAACAGAACACTGCTTTTAAAGGCTGTAATGTACATGTGGACTGTTTGTGAGCGAGTGCCCATCACTGTGACACCTTGCAAATAGAAACTTTTTCTTTGGCTAAGGTTGGATATTTTATTGATATTTTAGAATCATGTGCTTTTATGGTCTGGACACAGTTATTGGGAAGTAAAACATGTACAAAAGTGGCAGGTCTGATATTTCATTCAGAAGAGGGCAATGGCACAGAATGTGGGCATTTCACATTATTTTTTCATTTTACTTTTTCATAGCATTTATATTTTCATTGCACTTATATTTTAAAGCATACACATGTTCATTTGCAAAAATAAAATAATAATTTAAAAAACTCTTCAAAAACAAGCAAACAAAAATACAGATGGCATCTGTCAAAATTGTATCGATGCATATTTTTTCAAATGAATGTATTTTACCAAAATGAATAACAGTGTTCAGAAGTGGAATATATATATATACAGCCAGGATAGTATTTTTCCCTCCTTAAAAAATCCTTTCTTTTTTATATTTTTTTTTGTTGTTGTTGTAAAAAAAAAAAAAAAAAAACAAAAGCATTAACAAATCCTATTATCAATCAAATATGAGGAAGTGATATGTATTAAAAATACATAAATGCCTGAAACTAATGAATAATGAAGAAAGAAAGGAAAGTGAATCACGGCTACAAAGTAACTAAACAGGTGAATAAACACAGAAACCAAAAGGATCCTAGATCTCGCAGCAATGAGGATATCTTAATTTTCACTCCTGCTTGGTTTGAGAGACCTTCGTGACTTTCTATACTTACCTGAAACAAAGGATTCAGATTTGGGCAGACTAAAGAAATGCAGAACTCATCTTAGTATGGCTAAATTATGCCATATTTGCATTGTGATGGATAACAGAATTTGGGTTTTAATGTGAAATAAAAAGTTAACTATCTTAAAATCATTCTCCTTCCCAAAACTCTCACCAAGTTTTTC
Source organism: Heteronetta atricapilla (assembly GCA_011075105.1). Lineage (NCBI taxonomy): Eukaryota > Metazoa > Chordata > Aves > Anseriformes > Anatidae > Heteronetta > Heteronetta atricapilla. The sequence goes on along the minus strand of CM021732.1, from coordinate 4,300,852 downwards.
TGTAACTGGCAAAAATTAAGACTATTTAGGAATTTTAAAGGGAATTTTTCTCACCTTTCTAAAGGTACAGTTTCCTCAGCATTGAAAGCTAGTATCACTAGTTTTTGCTGCCCAGAACTGTAATGGTCAGTACAAAGCAACAGGGAATTCCCTTCATTTATAGTTGGGTGAAAACATTGAAAACAAAAAACAAAAGCCAACCTCCTCCAGTGAGCTTTGATGTTTTCCTTTCAGGATGCCAAGACCCAAGACAGACCAGCAGATACTATTCTTTCTTAAAGGTCCTTAGAAGCTGTATTCTGGTCTCTCTAAGTGTCGTGGTCCTGTGTTTGGTAATTTAATGTGATGATTGTTGCGCTTTTGAGGTTTAGGACAAGGACCAAGCAGGTTACTATTGTCATTTATAGAGGAAAGATGAAGTTATGAGCCATGACTGGATTCCCAATGGCATCATCAAACCTTGCCAAAAGTCTCTGGACATTTTTAAGGTTCCTTTTAATAATAACAGACCATAGCACAATGACTTCTCATTGTTCTCAATGTGAAAGCTTTTCTCAGGTCAGTCTCTTGCTTTTGGGAAGGAGAGTGGTCATGCTTGGGTCTTGACTACCATGTAGGTAGGGCTATTGAACTGTCTGACACCTTTTTGCTCAGTCTGTATTTCTTGGAAGTCTTTCCAGGCTACAGAAGCACTGGATGTGTGATAATTCAATGAACTGTAAACCACCCACTTAGGTTACCACACTATGCTCTGGAACATATTCAGAACATGTCTCTAACAATTTAATTTCAATGTTTTTCTAAGGAAAGTATAGTTTAACCACCCTCTGGAGGATAACACCTTATCCAGCAACGTCCAGCACAAACTTGGTTCTGAAGTTAAGTAAACACAGGTGCATGTTGGAAGCTGGTTGCAATGATACATGAACTTGAGATCCTACCAAAGACACTTAGGCAAGATGAAGTCAGCATTTTAGAGGGACCCTAGATATACCATCCCCATGCATGTCTCTAATATTATGTATAATGTGCTGTGAGTACACTTAGTTAAAGTGAACAAGCAGGTGGCTCCTCCATTCCCTGTCTGTTGGGGTTCCTCCAGACACTTAGCCATGCATGAAAGTGGGGAGGAGGTGGGAGGGTGGGGGAGATAGGGGGTGTGATACACCAGCACATTCGTAGAAGCATCTGAAGGACTGTTAGGAAAAAATCAGATGGGACATGAAGTCAAACCCTTTAGTTAAAAATAATACTTCTTTCTTTCTTTTTAGACAATTATTACAGATATTCAACCAACCAGAAGAAAGAAACTTCAGCAATGGCTTATGGAATTAAATCACATATTCATTCCATTAGTGAAGTATGTTTGCTTTTTTATTTTATTTTATTTTATTTTGATCCCCAGGGAGCATTTTCAAATGCTTTAAATTGTTTACCTTGACTTTATTCTAGATTAATTATTTTCCTTGGCTACAACTGGGCATGCCCAGAAACTGTGGGATGAGTATGATTTAAAAGTGTGTATGGCAGATAAGTAGGTTAACATTACAGACAACTCAAATCTTGTGGCAGATCCCTCCAGATTGTTCTACTGACTTGAAAAGTACTAAACACAAAGGGAATCTTTTGTTCTGTTGATGCTTTTAAACTTTTCTTTGCAAACACTTTTCTGAAAAAAATAGTATAAACTGATATTGAAAACAACAACAACAACAAAAAACAGTACTTTTATCATGTGACTTTAATGTTTGGCTAACAGAGGCCAGCATATTTAAGCTGGTAATTCCTGTGGTGAGTTTAATAACATCTGGTTAAGATAACCCAAAGATTACTTAAATGCTTTTTATAAGAGGTATCTTCATCTCAACCTTTCTGTCTTATCGTATGCTATAATATGAAAAATTCCTATTTAATCAGTAGAATAAGGGAAGGAATTTTCAGGGATATCTCAGAGATGAAAACTCCTAAATTTCAGCAAACACTTAGATTGATCTCAGACTTGAGCACCATGAAGACCTTTAATGTATGTTTATCAAAGGGTGTCTCCACAATCTTACAGATGAGGAGCTGGATAACAAGGAAGATCTCCTGAGCCTTTCGAACTTAACCAGGGTGCTCATTTCTCATCCCTTGGAAAACCTAATGCATGGTGAGAATATCAGCCTGGCTTGCAAAGCAGGAACAGTTTGTTCTGAGCTGTTCAACACACTGCTCCCTCTGTTTGCTTCATGTTATCAGCACACTGGCTTTGGTTTTAATACACTCCAAATTAATCACTTTGCAGGCAAACAGGCTGGCTGTGGAGGTTCGCAGTGTTTTCTTCAGAGGTTTACTTTGGAGGCCACGTAAAGAGTAGCCAAGCAGCTGCCAGAACTGATGGATAGAAGGCAATTGCAGGAATGTCCAGAAATGTTTCATTGTTCTTTAGTGGCTTAAACAAATGGATACAGGATGAACTCCAGGTTTTGTTGGGTGTGGTCATTGGCCGAAAAGGGGGAGTTTGCAAATGTATGTGCTTTTATAAAAGTAATTGGGTTCTTATTTCCTGTGTTTCTGCCTTATTGATTGTTGGATAATCCCAAGAATATAATTACTCTATTTATTCTGAAATAAATTACTCAAATTCACAAATTAGGTTGAGAAAGGACTTATATGAAATTCAGATCTAGCATGCATGAATTACTTCACTCTATAAGAGAGACTGGTGAAAGTGCTGGTGATACTACCTATAAAGAAAAGGCTACTACTATCTCAAAACGGTAACTACATGTGTAGTGATGACTTTTATATTTGAAGAGAAAACAGGCCAACACAGAAAGATATAAGATGTGAGCACTTCTTATAGATCAGTATTTTTCAGTCACAGCCTATGGGATGAATAGGTTTCATACCAGAATGGTTTATGGGACAAATGCCCTTCCCATTAGGATGGCTGAATTGGAAAAGGATTAGAAAGAAAAGTCGTAAACCTGTATTTTTCACCTATCTAAACTGCATATGGAATAGAAGTAGTTTTTCCCTACATTGTGCCCTGGGAATTAGTAATTTCATGAATATTCATTATGGAAGAAAGAAAAATAATGATGGCTAAGGATGATCAGAGCTTCAGGTATCTAAACATTACAAATATTACCAAAAATTTACCAGTTCAGAAACTGAGCTTCTGAACATGTTTAGAAAACAGCTAGGTGTCTGTGCTGTTGAAATGAGTGGTGTGGCACATCTGCAAACTCAGACAATGTTAAAATGCCTGAAAATGGCAGTCAGGGTATGTTTTGGCTCCAAACTGATGGCAAAAAAATTCCTGCACCCCACTGAAGCAGCACGAGGCCTTTATGCAGATTAATGAAATGTTGACAGTAGCACTGGCAGATTAAAGGATGACCTGTCTATAGAGTATTTGTTACTAACACTGATAACTGGTAACAGTTATTTAATTTTAGCTAGATTGAGAATTCCCTAAATAGGACAATAAGGTCCTATGTAATATGACTCATTCTGTGCTATCTTAAATGGTATTTGCAAACTTTCTTATGTGGTTCTGGTGTTGTTGAAAAAGGAATGCAATGGCTCCACATTCTGCAATATCTAATATTATTTTTCATTCTGACCTTTTGAGATTTTTTTTCTGGCTTATCCTGTGGAAAAAGAGATTAAAAAATCAGAGAAGAAACAGTATGAAAACATGAGGTTTGCAGTGTTAGAAATATTTGCCATGTTAGAGATAGGAGTCCCTTATCCACCTCACGTTTTATGATTCTCGCCGTGCTTGTTTTCTTGTATAGTCTCGTTCTGAAGATGTTTGGGTTAGTCTAAGTGACACAAAAATATCATCCAAATAAAGCAAAATTAAGTCTGGCCATAGGGAAAGATGCTTCTTTGATCATGTTGCTTTTCTGCTCTCACTTTCATAGAAAAATGTGCATCCCTTTGTAACTTGCATAATACAAGGGAAAAGAGTTAGTCCTGAGCTCTAGGTTGGAAATTTCTATCTTCTATCAGTATTAGAACTTGCTTCCAGTGTTTCAAAAAAATCCCTAGTGTGGTGGCAACTGGAATGTCATCATTTTCTTGATGTAAACACATTCTTCCACTCACGTAACTAAGGACCTCAAATTTCCTGGATCCTCGTGAAAGATCAGAGATTCTACATAGCACCTATCTTTGAGCACCAAAATTTGTCTTAGAAGTCAGTAATCTAGGCTCTATGTACTTCTCCCTTCAGTGGAGAGGGATGAGTGTTTGGATCCAGTCACTGGAGGAGCTTCTCTCCCCATGGTCAGGGAGGATCACCCAGCAGAAGTACCTCTTTCAATTACAGTCGTTTCTTAGGGCTTAGGGTTCAGAGATTTCCTGCCTAGCATAACCAGATGCTGAGAACCAGATGTGCAAAGATGAGACCTTCCCAGAAAGGTCAATTCATCTTGTGGTGGCATCAGATTAGACCCGGTCTCACTAAATGATATTTGATAGAACAGGGAAACATAGCTCAGAAATGTTTTTGAACAGTTTTTGTCCCACAGTACAGGTGCAGAGGGAACCAGAATGGCCTTATAGAAGAATTCTCACCTGATGTTAGTTCTTAAAAAGCATGAGTAAGGAAATGACAGAATCACAGAATCACAGAATCACAGAATTTCCAGGTTGGAAGAGACCTCAAGGTCATCGAGTCCAACCTCCAACCTAACGCTAACAGCCCACCACTAAACCATATCCCTAAGCTCTACATCTAAGCGTCTTTTGAAGACTTCCAGGGATGGTGACTCCACCACTTCCCTGGGCAGCCTGTTCCAGTGCCTCACAACCCTTTCAGTGAAGAAGTTCTTCCTAACATCTAACCTAAAACTCCCCTGGCTCAACTTAAACCCATTCCCCCTCGTCCTGTCACCAGGCACGTGGGAGAACAGGCCAACCCCCACCTCGCTACAGCCTCCCTTGAGGTACCTAAAAAGAGCGATAAGGTCACCCCTGAGCCTCCTCTTCTCCAGGCTGAAGGTCTCTTACTATGTGGAGTAAAATTTATACATGATACAGAAGAGCTGGTTATACAGGTTGTGGTACTCTGACTAGATTTTTTCCACTGTGAAACCAGAATATTTGGTTGTATAGAGTGAAAAAAAGTTTTAGCAAGCAAAACCTTTCCATCTTGCTTCATGCAGCTGATTTGGGCTCATGCTGATATCCAATGATGCATTCCTTTTCCTACAGCTTCTGGCAAAAATATTTTGTCTCTCAAGTAACTTATCTGTCTTTAGTTATCCAGTAGGAGTGGCTTCCTTTGAGATTTATCCCCTACACATCTGCCTCAGTGACCACTGCAGTCCCACCTGGCCAGGAGGTTTGCCTAACTTTCAGTGAAGCCAGCAGGATCCATTTCATGGCCTTCAGTGGTCAGCTTTGATTAGCCTCTGAAGAGCAGAAGACAAACATGAATAAAAACTCTTGAGCCTCCCACACCATTAGCAGCACGTTGTGAGCATCAGGAAAGCATTTATTTCACATTAAGGATAAAACTGTCAGAGAAGCCAGAATCATTAAATCTGACAGGACGTTAACAGCTAGGAATGATTTGGAGGAGCTTGTCAGGGAAATCCCAAGACTGAAATATAAATTATGTGAAACAGTGTCTATTCAGTGATAAGCTAATGCCTAGAAATACACCATCTGTGCAGTTTCCTCATACTGATAAATCCTGAAGCAATTCCATAAAAAAATGCAGTTTTTTTTTTTTTTTTTTTTTTTTTTTTTTTTTCCAGGGCATTTTTTTTTTTATTTCCATATCACTCTTGAAATTTTTTGCATTTGAAAATGCACAGAAAAAAAAAAAAAAAAAAACCTTGAACAATATCAGAAAGTGATTCATAGTCAAAACCCACATGCAGTGGGTATACAAGCTTTTTTTTTGAGCAAACCTGCTGCCCTTGGCTAGCTGGATGTAGACCAGAACCTAGAGATTGGTGGGTCAACAGGGCTGCATTGGAAAGAATCTTGGAAAAAATGTTATTCCTGCACCTTATCAATTTTGATTGTCTTAATCCGTTATTTTATTATTATTATTTTTTTCCCCTGAATTTTCCACATTAAATGAATAAAGAATTAATGAATAATGTCTTTGTTAATGAGAGAACATTTTATTTTATTTTATTTTATTTTATTTTATTTTGTTTTGTTTTGTTTTATTTTGTTTTGTCTTATTTTATTTTATTTTTATGTCAGACCTGTATGGAAAGCACAGTTAGATGCTACAGAGTATTAATCACTTCTAGTCTTGGATCTACCACATACCAAGGTGACAGCTTGCTTAGTGTGACCTGGTCTGGGAAACTGCATGGACTGCTGGATTAACTCCCCAGATATTTTCTCACTGTTAGCTGATAAAAAGCTATTGGAAAGTACTGTTAAAATCTCTGTGGCTCATTTAGACCACAGAGATATACCAAGAATATCTCTGATATTCTATATATCTTCAAAGATATATACAAGGATATGGGAAAGGACTACTAATGGTCCAGTACCTTGCCAGTAGGGGATTTCTCTCTAGTGCATGCTTACTCATTAATTTTGAGAAAGCTCATGTTCAGTATTTCAAGCAATGATGCATTCATCGTCTGCCTAGGGTAACTTTTACACAGTAGGTCTTCTTGCTGGGAAGTTTTTCCCTCCACCTTGAGAATTTATCCTAGATTTTTTTTTCCCAAGGTTTATATATATGAGTATATACATATATATATATATGCATTCATACATATATCTAAATTTTACTAGTTCTGTTGCTGTTGTTGTTGTTGTTTTGTTGATTGGTTTTTATTTTGTTTTGTTCTATTATTATTATTATTATTATTTTCCTCTGAAAGTCTTGATTTCAGTGGCAGTATTCATGGAAAATGCCAAGATGGATAAATGAAATGATGGATAAATGTTTTCCAGAATAAATTAAATATTGTTTTCCAGTTTCTAAAGTTAAATAATAGAAAACTGTCAACAAATTACAAATAAATTCTAGGAAATTATGGCAAAGGAGGTCTGAAACTACCTAAATGCTAATGACACAGTTTATATCTCATGTATATATAACACAGTTAGCAAATGGCTTCCTATTCTGCACAGATTTCACTTCAGTATGAATGTCAGAAACTGTGTCATGTCTGGAAATCTTAGATGAATATACTTTCCTGTGTGATGATTTGTATGAAATGTGAAAGGGCTAAAGATATAATGAGATTTGAATTTAAATAAATAAAATATTAGTTCCTTAAGCAGTGGAATAAATTGCTTATTTTTAAGTGAAATTTACAATTTTACTATTTCTTTGTTTTTCTTCTTCTTCTTCTTTTTTTTTTTTTTTTACTAAATTTTATTTATAAGTGGTTTATAAGTGAAATAAACTGGTTTACATTGGACATGTTTGTATTTTCCCTCTCTCATGCATTCTCCCCAATAAGTAGATTTTGGGATGTCTAGTAAATTGCATTAAAGTTGATTAAAGGTCAGTAAGAGGACTTTTCTACTCAGCTGCCTATTTTAATAAATGTTTTAGGAATTTACCATCTCTGAGTTCTCCTCCTTTCTTTTAAATGTAGTTGAAACCAGCCTTTACTATTTAGATGAAAACAAACAAACAAGAAAAAAACATGTTCATGAATTTAAACACACTCTCATACATCACTGAAACCACTCAGAGGAAAAAAAGAAGTTAATGGTTTCAGGACTCTGTTTTGTACACCTTGTGACACAGCAGAGGGCACTGAGCTTTAAAATAAGATGAACTGAAGAAGCAGTTGCTTATATAGGAAGAGTCCTATACAGCTTGTAATTAAGCTTGTCTCATAATGATGATGAAGACCATGGGAAAAATAAAACAAAGCAAAACAAAACAAAACAAAACACACACACACACACAAAAAAAAAAAAAAAAAAAAAAACTATTTTGGTAAGTGACTAACTGGTAAAAGGAGTTGTGTTCTCATGCATATTCCAACATCTTCTGTCCAGTCAGTATACTTCTCATACTTTGTCTGCTGGTTGTCTAACGCCTAGGCTACACCTACATTCTGAAAACAAAGATGGCCATGAGAGAGGCTCAGGAACCTGCTAACAATTGTCCACACTTTGTAACTTGCCAGCATGACCCTTAATGGTTTCTTTTTGGCCTGGGATAAGCAGCACCACCCCAGGAAGGGCTTTGATATAGTTTGGGTGGGTAACAGGGATGCATTCCCAATGGAGAGTATGGATAAGGCCATCTGGGGAACAGAAGGGTGATTAAGTTTATAACAAGGTGGCTTAATCATTTGGCCATATCTTGTCATGAGAATGGGCTCTAAACTGTTATTCACTAGCATGTGTGTGGCCAATACTTGCAAGGTATAGTGATTCCCGACAAATTCATGGCCTAAGTCCATGTTTGCAGGTTAGAGAGGGCATCCTTAAAAGGATTTCAAAAAAACATGGATGATTCAGATAAGTTCCTGATTTTTTTAACACATCATTAAGCAACACAATATCCCAAAGCTTTGCTTAGCCTACAGTTTGGATAAACAAATTATTCCTATGAGTCTCTTGCTAATGTTCATGAATTTTTCCAGCTTGCTTCCAGTAAGTCACCACAGTCCAATGACTACAGCAATAAGCCAGTCCGGAAGACCTAAATTCAACTTCTTGCTCTGCCATATTCTTCCCATCAGACTGACCATTCATCTTTAGTTCTCATCTTTCCATGTCAGTGCAAATATTTTGGATGCTTTTCTTTTCCCTGACTCTCAGCTTTATAAAGATTGAATCTCACAGTGTTATTTTCCTGTCCTCTTTCATGTCCCTGTTCTGAGTCGGTACTTCCCAAATTCACTTATTTTGTCCTCAGCATTGTAACCTTTGCCATATTATTCTCCCTTGTACCTCCAATTGCAATTAAAGTCTCACAATTGTTTTTGCTTCTCTGACTGTTTGAAATGAAGATTTTGCTCAGCAAATTTGGAATCTCTGGCCAAAATGTGCTCCTCTAGAGGGGAACAAAAAATTCTCGTCTTGCTTTGTGGCATGTTTTTGCATACAGGAAATACCCCACTCCCTTTCTCTTGATCTGATTCATCAGTGTTTTGTTTTCATTTGGTTTAGTTCTTTAGTTCTTTTTTTTTTTTTTTTTTTTTTGTATTTTTTCATATAAAAAAATAACAGCAGATGATTTGAAAGGAATGATGGTAATTTCTGACTTGTATACTTCAAAAAATTTGCAGTACCTTTCCGTTACTTTTGATGAAAAGTCTGAAGGCTTTTGTGTGGGGAGAGATTGGCAGGTTGTTTTTGTTGTTAAGCTGAGATAGCAGTGTGTGGGTGGAAGAAGGTTTTATTTGATTCAGTGCTGGGGGATGGGGAGAATTAATCCTAACTCCAATATCCTTCTGCTCTGCTTAGTAGAAGATACTCCAAGTGAACAGCTAAAAGTCTCTGAGAGCATAGAAGTGCTTGGCAGTCTTGGCTAGCATCCAAGGAAAATGCCCAGAGCATATCTAAAAACTATATTCTATGTCTTCAATGCCAAAGGGAAAAAATGTCTGAAAGCTGTAGCTGCAGAATTTCCAGAGCTTTACATTTCCATCATTCAGTTGTTTAAATCACATATAAATTAGGGGTGCTTTAAAGAGGGGAACATTAATGAGTTATCATCTTCTCCTTTACCATGCCTAGTATGACCACACTGTTCAGGTTCCAAATTCAGTAGTTGGCTGGAACCAACCATGGGAAACCTACTTCTGCATCTCTATCTCTCATTCCTGTTAGACACATGAAAGTCAATTCAGTTATTCACCTCAACAAACAGTAAGAGGTTAGGCCTGACACAAACCAGCTAATTTTCATACTTTAGGGCCAGAAAAGGCACTGGTGATAATTTAGTTCAATTCTAAAAATAAAAAAATAAAAAAATAAAAAAATAAAAAATAAAGAGAGAGAGAGAGAGAAAGCAATATAACTTAAACTGTCCAGCAAAGAGGAACTTATATGGACACAGTGACCCCTATTATAGTCATGAGTGTAGATAGCAGAAAGAAAAAAGACTGTGCTTCCTTTTAGGCATATTGACTAAGTAAAAGATTTCTTTTTTTCCCCCCTAGCACAAATTTCTTTCATATAAAATGTTATCCAAATGGGACAAGGACATTGTTTAGCTACCACGATACCAAAAGATGCCCTTTATGGGAGCAATCTATATTAAACTGAGAAATTGGTCTGGTTGCTTAAATTCAATGCCAAAACACTAGATCATCACAGGACTTCTAGAAATTATAGAGACAATTGGAATGGATATATCAGTAGAAAGAATGAACTTTAATAGAAATAGAATTTTATCTGAGTCAAAGTTCACCTTTATAAACTCTTAAAATCTTGCAAATGTAGAAGACTCCTCTATGGAGTGTTTCTGCTCCTGTTTAAAATCAGTCAGCTTGGCTTCAGAGCAGAGATAGTGAGAACTTGGCTAAAGATAATGACTGTGAAGTACTTTGGCTGCTCTTTATAATTACTTTGAGGGAGGATGAATGACAGATAGAGATTTTTTTAAGGTAAAGCATGACATGGGAATAGAGGGGATTAGCTGATAAGGAATATATGTATATTTTGAAATTAGAAGTTCCCATGCATACTTTCACTGTAGTTTGGGGAAAGCATCCTAATAAGAGAAACAGAGGAAGGAGAGAAATAACTAGCTGTTTCTGGAGTTTTATGTATTTATTGAAGCAAGAATATGGTATGATATATTTTATTTATTTATTTATTTATTGACAGTTGTGAACTAGATTTGCTGGTGGTGGTCATGCAACTCACTTCATTTCCAAGAAACAGATGCTGAAAAAAACAAATGTCCTCTTTGCACATGGTCTAACTAAGATATTGTGAACACTGTTCACATTCAAGCAGAGGAAGCACATGAAATGAAAAATGTATCACCCTGTTTTTTTGTGTGTGGTGTAATTTTTTTTTTTTTTTTCCAAGTATTTGTGCTTCAGGGCTGAGATGGATTAGGAGATTAGGGACAGGATATGGAAGATTTCAGCAGAGGTCAGTTTTCCAGATCAAGCTGTAGCTCTAAGCAAACGCAGAGACTGTTTTATGTTTAATAAAATTAAGTAGATATCTCAGTCAGTCTCTGGGGTTGAATACCTAAAAGTACTCATTCATAGGCCAATTTATTGCATTCAACAGTGTCAGAGCCCTTTTTTTTTTTTTTTTTTTTTTTTTTTTTTTTTTTTTTTTCAGTCAGCTCATGATTTTGAAACAATGGAATCAAAACTGGAAGCAGGTTATAATTTAGCCCATTGGAAAAACACACTTGTGATCTCTGTGCTAGTCCTTTCTTTTATAGATTGTCATCCAATGCCAAGGATGGTGGCTTTTAAGTTCAATTTCATACAGCTGTTCCTCTGAAGGTCTTTCTTTGATATGCCTGAGGGATTTCAAGTTACATTAGACTACATTGGCATTAAAGGATTTAGGACTAAGATTTATCATATAATCACAGAATATCATGAGTTGGAAGGTACCCACCAGGACTGTCAAGTCCAACTCCTGGTTCCACACAGAACTACCCCAAAATCAGACCTGATGTCTGAGAGCATTGCCCAAATGCTTCTTGAGCTCTGGCAGCTTGGTGCCATGACCGCTGCCCTGTGCAGCCTGTCCCAGCACCCAACCACCCTCTCAGTGCAGAACCTTTCCCTAACACCCAGCCTAAGCCCTCCTGTCCCAGCTCCATGTCATTCCCTTGGGTCCTGTTGCTGTCCCTTGAATGCAGAGCTCAGCGCCTGCCCCTCCACTCCCTTCCTGAGGGAGCTACAGGCCACCATGAGGCCTCCCCTTGGCCTGCTCTGCTCTGGGCTGAGCTAACCAAGGGACTTCAGCTGCTGCTCATATGTTTTCCCCTCCAGACTCTTCACTATTTTCATAGTCCTGCTTTGAACACTCTGATATATTTATGTCCTTCTTATATTATGGAGCCCAGAACTGCACACAGTGAGGTCACTGACACAGTGAGGTCAACTGCTCAAGATGAGGCCACACCAGCACAGAGCAGAATGGGACAACCTCTTCCCCCAACTGGCTGGCAGTTCTGTGCTTGATGCACTCCGGGTACATTGGCACTGTTGGCTGCTTGGGCACACTGTTCACTTATATTCAACCTGACATTGACTAGTACCCACAGATCCCTTTCCATGGGGCTGTTCTCCAGCCTCTTGTCCCCAGTCTGTACTTAAATCCAGGGCTGTCCCTCCCCAGGTATGGAATCCGGCAGTTGCTCTTGTTAAACTTGATGTGATTGGTGATTGCCCAGCCCTTTAATTTGTCAAGATCCTTCTGTAAGACCTCTCTACCCTCAAAAGTGTCAACAGCTCCTCCCAGTTTTGTGTCGTCTGCAAACTTATAGCTACATAAGTCCCGCATCCAAGTTATTTATGAATATATATATATATATTTCTATCTCTTGTATTGCACAAACCCTTTGCTGTCATCGTGGGAGTTTTTCTACTGCTTGCTGAAAACTTTTCTACTTCTGCTGTTTACTAGTAAGTGACATGCTATATTAAACCCGTATTTGAGAAAAGACAAAAGTATAGGAATTTTGTCCGCATTGTAAAGAGTAGAGAGACTCGTGTTTGTTGTTTTGGAACACTGAATCCAGGAGAAAGTTGAAGAACCTGTAAATATTCTCTCATGCCAATCCCACCTTCTTCCCACCCATCTACTTCTAATGCTCCACAATGACTACCTTTGCTAAATATACCTAAGTGATGAATCAGCCACTTGATCTTATTACCTGATATTTTTGTTACATAAAAGTACATGAAAAAAACACAGAAGCCCTGTGGTCAGGCCAACTAAAGGAAATGGAAAAATACAACAGCCTGCCAGGAAAAATGAGAAATTATTATGGTACCCTATAGCATAGATTATTCTCTACAGTGATTAGGAGCAAGCTTTGGGGGGCAAGAACCATATCTACCTTCAATTGTAAAAGTAGGAAGAACCCTCCAAATCAAATGTCTGCCGAAAAGACATTCATCCACAGTTTCTTCTGCTGATAACGTCATCTTGGCCTTCTCACAATAGCAGAAATGCTAAAATGGAGAATATTTCATGTCATCCTAATGCCTGCCCAGGTGCAGGAAGACCATTCCTGGTTTCTAGACCATTCCAGAATAATTCTAGCTACCTGGAACCGTATCTCTTGTAACAATACTTGTTGGCTCCAAATGACTAACATTGCTTCTGTTTATACTAGAAAACTGAGCAGGGCCAGGGATCTGTCTCCAGCAGAAAACTTTTTTTATCATTAAATCACCAGCACAGTTGCTAGCATGATGTAGCTGGCTCACCTTACTTGTCATTTGGAGAAGTAGGCATCCCAAGCAACTCTTCAGAGACACAGAGAGGGATTTCAACACATCAAGCTTTTTGAATGAAACACTGTAGCTGAGAACCTAGCTTTCACATGTCCTATGCATCGTCAGTTGTGAGAATGGCATGCTGTTTTACACTGGTTTCTTGCTTGTATTGATGGAAGACAACTAGCTAAATTTCCAGTCATACACAGGTCTTGATTCCATCACTGTGTCTATAGAAAAGCTCAGCCTACATTATTTTGGGCTACATATTTTTCTCTTGAACAGCACATACTGTTTTAAGCATTAGTATAGGCACTGTAGTATTTGATTTTAGTGTGGTCCCATAGTCTGATAGTCCCAAAGTCCCTGTTGAATATGGAGGAGAATTCAATAGATTTTGCAAGAGAAGGAAAAGTATACTTTCTGTCATTTGGAGCCATGCTCAGTAGAATGCTCACTGCTACTGATCCCAATAATATGTTTCCCAGATGCAATCAATAAGCATAATAGAAAATACCAATATACTATTTATAATGTTTTTCTTCTCTTGTTGACAATTAGCGTATTAAAAGCCATTCTGAATGTTTATTAGCATGTGTCATTGCATGCCATCTGTCCCTTGGCACTGATAACACAACCATCTCTGATTATATGCATCATCTACCTTCATTTCCCTTTATTTATTTATTTATTTGTTTATTTAAATTTGTTTAAGTGATTCTTTTTTTTAAGAATTGTCAAGCTTTAATTCTCTATATTGAATACATGTATGTAGAGTTCCTACAAAACTGTTTGAATTCTTACTCAATTTAACATTTCTGCCTTGTGTTTGTGTTACTCAGCATGCTCAAAAGGTAAACATAATTTCTGAATGCTTTTAGAGGAGAAGTGGATGTGCAGAGCAGTGAACACTGAGGCCCTGGCTATGGGACTCTGAGCGCTCTGTGGCGCCCATGTCCTTTACGTCCCAAGACTTGCTTCTTACCAGAAATTCTTGACACCAGACAAGGACTAGTGCACTCTAACATCCCATCCAAATGAGGACATCCAAATAGGAACATGCTTCTGCTGCCCCTTCATTTTTCCTTGGCTATACAAAGTCCCAGTGGTTTGTCAAACCATTTGTGTTTGCTTTTAAAGCACAAGGCTTCATCAGTCAGTGACTACTGGAAATCTTCCAAATACCAGTTAAACCCCAGCCTGAAATATGCTATTTTTTCCCTTTTGAAACCTTGAAAACAATGTAAGAAATCTGCTTTCACTTTATATCCTCAACAGGCTATATGTCACAGAAAAATTTCTGTTTCTTATTTTCTAGGACTCTTTTTTGTCTCCATGCATTGTCCTCACAGAAACTGTGATTGAGACTATTTTGCTTTGACTTTTTATAAGTACATATTCAGAAGTGCAGCAAAATCAAATGTCTTTCAGTGTAGGCTTTGCTGTAGCTCATGGACTGCTGTGGTTGGTGGCAGAATGGCTAACCATGAATCTGCAATTTGTAGTGTATGGGTGGATTACACTGGCAAGGAGCACCTTTGAAGAGTACTTTTAGGTTTCAATCAAGGGCTCAGGGCCAACATGTTCACACCACAAATAGGGGGAGGCAGACAATGATTTAGAAAAGAACTGGACCTTGGAGTAAGTTACCGCATAAAAGCCCATTCATTATGTCTGCTTTTTAAAGAATTGATAGTAGGACCACAAATGTATTGCCAGAAGGGCAGCCTTGTAACTCCAGCTGCTCTCTCCAAAACATAACAACAATGCTTTTTGTCTGTTATTCTTCTGTAGTACACCACCATAGATAGATTCATTGTTTTCTTCTCTTGGATCATTTCCAATTATTGTATTGGAAAAATCAATGCTGGCATATAGTATCACCAGGGGTCCAAACTTACTATTCTTAAATTCTTTAAGTTTCCCATTTCAATAGAGTAATTGCTTATTTACATCTGGGTAAACACGTTTGAAATCAGACCCAGGGATGTTAGTTTCATATTTTCAGGTGTTAGAGGAAAAATGCAGCTGGAAACTGTAAGTTCACCAAGTTTATATCTAGCCGATTATTTTATTCTAATTTTAACCTGTGGTTAAAAAAAAAAAAAAAAAAAAAAAAAAAAAAAAAGACTGGTTATTTTGAGTTCACTCTGTTTTTGTTCTTATGAATAACTGGCATATTACTTTGCCAAATGGCACTGTAAATCCACGATGGAAAACGTTATGCAGAACCTCTCATTTCTCTTCAGAATAGATACAGCTCCTAGTGGAAGAGAACACTTGATTTAAAGCTGATGCAACTCAAAACTAAGACACTTAGACTTATCGTGTTTGACAAATAATAAAAGATGCTAAGTGTGCAGGAAATAGCAACATCATAATACAGAAATACAGTCAGAGAAAACCCACATAAAGACATTTATTTTTCTTAATACTTCCATATGACATATTGTGGCTGGAACAACTGTTATGAACTATATTATTCTAAATGTAGTCTAAATCTAGATGGAGACAGACTGGAAAGAATTCAGAGAAACAGCAAAAGCTATGAAAGGTCTAAGATTTATGATAAAAAATAAGTGTTTTAAATAACCTAATCCAACAATGGTTGAAGGGCCTAGGAGCAATCTTAATATAATGAGCAGAGTAATTGCAGCAGGGGAAAAGGAATTCTGCACTATTAATGCAGCGGAACTTAATCAGGAAGATGGAACAGAATGGAATAAGAAACTAATAATTTAAATGTAATACAATGAACAGCTTTATAACAGTGACATTTGGCAGATTCTCAAACAATTTTCCAAGGGTATTAAAATAACTCCAAACTTGAGAGGTCTAAGTCCAGGTTGGACAGAGGATTATAAAAATACTGTAGGTAGTAAGCAAGGACAGAATCAATATATAAATATTGTGGTTAGAATAAAGTCATAACAATCTGAAAGTATTTACCTTCTCAATGTCTGGATATTCTTAATGTCCAGATATTATTTCTGAGAATTTTTTTGGAACAAGAAATAAACCGACCCTTTCGGTATATATATATATTTTCAGTTTCATATGTAATTGGAATTGTCCATAATATTTGGCTGTTGAACAAAATCTAATATTACTGATTACACTTTCCTTGGAAGTTCTCCAAACCTTCTGCTTCCAAAAATGAATTAATAAATAGTTCTGTAAAAGAATGTGTGACAAATATATGGTATTTTTTTGTTGCAAAGTTTTTTTCCAGTTGCTATTTGCAACTGTGTCTTACCAGCAAAATACAGTGGGACTCAGGCAGCATTCTATGAAGCAGGTTGTCTAGAAATCTGAACTAGGTTTCACCTCATGTATTAAGACACCTACATGTAGATGCCAACATCTAGATGTCTACATGGAAATGCACCATCTCCAGTTGAAATCCATAGATATCTGGCTAGTACAATCAGGGGAGTCTAATGAATAATTTAATTTATCAAATGCATGTATTTCCTACAGCATAAGCTTAAAAAGTCCTTAGGCTTCACTGTTTTTACTAAGTGATTAATTTGCCTAAGTACAGAGTCTAATGCCATTTGAAAAGAATCTAAACAGAAATAGTGCCATACTGGAGATCTGCAAATGTGTGGACAGGCATTCGGTGATCAGGTGGGAGAAGGAATATCAAATGTCCTTGAAACAAAAATATGCCAACTTGATGCATGTATTAAGGTTGCTGAGTAAAAAACCGAAGTGTCAACTGAATATAAGAGGCTTTTAGGCAGCTAGTTTACATGTAGGTATCAATATTGAGATTTCTGTTTTTTCTTTTTGTTTTGTTTTGTTTGTTTGTTTGTTGTTTTGTTTTGTTTTGTTTTTTAGCTGAATACCATCAGAAATAGCCATTAAAATAAAAATGAAAGATAAAAATAAAAATAATGAGGTTCCTAACAACTGCAAAGATTTTGATATATATGATATATTCTTCAGCATTCTTCTTTTGGCAAATAGAGATTTTGGAGTGTTAATTTTAAGAGGATAATATCTCATGATTTCTTGAGAAGTCTTTCAAAGAGAGTTTTCAGGGCTACTAATAACAGAACAATACATGTATATAGAGAAAAAAATAAAAGAAAGAAAGAAAGAAAAAAAAAGATTATTAAGATATATTTCAGTCACAGTACTGCACTGTTAGGTCTTTCCCCCAAATCCTAGCTTATATAATATCTGGGGATTACATCGTATGAAACGAAATTGTGCAAGATCATATTCCCTGGGCCATATACAAATACTGGGTGGTATGCTGTTGATGTTCCTATCATAGATGTTTGAACCATCCCTCAAGGAGCTGGGTATAGCTGTGAAAATGGCAAGTTAGCTTCTTTCTTATAGAGCTACACTGGATGCCTGTCTCACAATGCAGTACAAGCTATTTGTTGTCATGTGCTTTGTGAACTTCACAGTAAAGGTTGGTTTCAAAGAAAAAGGTTGTGGAGCTTCCATCCTTGTAGACATTCAAAAACTGTATGGACATGGTCTTGGGCAACCTAGGTGGCCCTGCTGTAGAAGGGGGGTTGGACTAGATGACATCCAGTGGTCCCTTCTAACCTCAGTTCTATGATTCTGTGAAGAAAGAGATAAAGAACAATAAAAATATTTCCAGCATGTGTATATATTATATTTGTGTGTGTAAATGTAACCCAGGACTAGGAAATTGTCTAAGAGATCTTTGAGAATGAAACAAATAAAAGAGGTTTGTCTTCACCACCTTCTTCAAAGTTTGCATCAGTCTACTAATACTGAATTAACAGAAGATAAGTGTCTTCCATGAAAGGCTCTGAAATTGAAAGATAGCAGTTTATTTCATAAAATAGAAAAGGAGTGAGGTGAGGGATCTGGGGAGAAAAATGACTTACAATGGCTCCCAGTTAAGGAGGTGAAGGAAATTCAGGATGTGTGGTGTACAGGATGTGCGAGGTAAGGTTGCATAGGTCAAGATTTGAGACAGAAGATACAAGATGATGAGAGTCCAAATGAGACCTGCCTTTCTAACAGAATAAGTCATTTCCAATAATATATTTATGGGGTTAAGGGGAGACGGCTAATGACATGACACTCTCACCCAGTAATGTGCTGCCTGTGAAACTTTGCAACATATCTTTAGATCCTCAAAGGGAGGTGAAGAGAAGAAACTGAACTGAGCACACTGAGATTTCGAGTTGCCATGTCTGTGTGCCACCTGCACAGGAGTGGCAGCTGGAAAATGAGCATATGTGGAGTTAAGATGTAGAAAGGGAAACATTAGGTAAGTGGCGATGTGAGTCATTCTGTCACACCATTAACTATGTTTCCAACCCTGGAATGAGACTCTGTGAATCTTGTATGTTAAGGTGGAAAACACTAGCATAAGCCTGCATGTGTGTCAGAGAGCCTTCCTACGAGAATTAGGTGAGACTGAAGTGATTCCTTAGGGCCAAGCTACATTTCAAACTCTCCTGGTAAGAGAAACAATATTGGACAAATGCTTGCTGAGTGTGATGTAAAGTTTGGGACCCACATCAGCTTTAGTTATCTGAAAATGAAGGAGCAGCTTCCTCTGTAGGGAAGGTATTTCTAGTGGAAGATGTCCCTGCCCATAGCAGGGGGATTGGAATTAGATGATCTTCGAGGTCCCTTCCAACCCAAACATTCTATGATTCCATGAGAGGCTGGTACTACTAGGGAATGGCTAGTGCCCCTTCTTTTGAACAATATATTGGAACAGGGTTCACCTAACTCTGACCATGTTGATGCTTATTGTCAAAAAAGGAGACCCATGCAACTGTCTTTTACCTAGACATTGATTCTAGCTTCTCACACATCATTATCCGTATCTAGAAAACTTTACAATATCTTTGGCTACCTGAGATATCCACAGAAGGCTGTTAGATATGAAGGGAGACAATACAAGAGATTCAGAAGACCCAAACATTTCTTGCATAGCTGCCAGAAGCCAGGCAAGAGACACTGCAATTCCTAAAACGGTGCCATCTACGTTTATGCCGATGAATGAGGCATGTACAGGTCCACTAACCAACTCCTGGTGTCCACTGACTATGCTGACTAAATTCATTGGGTAATATGGGTAAAATGCAGTTTGTTGCTGATACAGACCTGCTGATCCACTAGCATTTTTCTACACCCATCTTATCTGAAGAATTGAAGACAATGGTAGAAATCTTTTGGTTTTATCCTTTTCACCTCTGTAAACTGGACATACAAGTGTTCTTGGGTAAGACTGCTCTGTCTGCTGTTGATGGGAAACATATGTGCAGAAAATACACTGGAGAAACTGTTCAAGAACATGTTATTCAAGCAGAAACATTATTTATGTGATCCTGCCAAAGACAGCAAGACTTTAGGTACTTGGCTGGGTGTGCGTTCTCTGGGCAATTCAAACCAAAGTGTACCCACCACTGGAGGCAAAAGTTCCTGTAAGCATAAAAGACATTTCTCTTTTAGGACTTGGCATTATGTGTTTCTCCCCTTCTTTCATAGATTTTATGGCTGGAACAAGACACTTTGAGCATCTATTCTGTAAAATTCAATGCATATGAAAGTTTAGAGAATCAGAAAGAACTAATAAATTGTTCAGCGTAAACTCAGTAGACATCAGACAGATTTTAAAATGCCTCCAGAACCTGGTAAGAAAGACAAGCTATCCTTATGATAAAATGCATAATAAAACCCAAATCAGGACAGTTATCTGTTGTCCTGAAAATGAAGGACCTACATCCAGAACAGACAAGAATGCATGGTCAGCAGAAGAGACGCTTTTAGAAGTGATATATCACGTCAACAATGACTTCACACAATCCAGTTTTCCAGAAACCCTTCAAGTCCCCAGGGACTCATGAAAGCACCTTTGAGGGAAAAAGACAAAGCTAATTTGGGTGAACGCTCTCTTATGTTTAGGAACCACCCCATGAGAATACACTGTCTCTGTGAAATCAGTTTGCAGTTGCCATAACAAAGGTAGCTTAGCAAACAATCAATAGGACAGAATAGTGAATGTCTAAATATTCATACTCCGGTGTAATCTGTTTTAATGAAGTCATATTGAGGGCAATATGTCTGGGAGAGAAGACTGAAAGTTTTATGTGTGGGAGGAGAGAAATTTGTCTGGCAAATTGCAAGTGTAGCATCAGTAACTAGTTCAACATAAACTTCCAAAAAAGAAACCAGTGCAACTTTTAGATGTGTATACAGAACATTCCATAGAAAATGGGAAATGACCTTGGCTCTTTAAACTACACCAGTTGAAACATTTGTAAAATGACATGTCCAGCTCTGGAGTACAAATTTCTGGAAAAACGTCTAAACAGCAGAGATAGTTCAAAGGAGAGCTGCAAATGCAATCCATGGCAGGAAAATAAATCTTTCAATATATGGTCTAAGAAGCGTAACTTTTCAGTTTGTTTCAAGGAAGGCATAACACCATCTAATGAAAAAGCTCCTAGTTCACCAGTTGAAGCAGTCCCAACATCTCCGCCTTGAACTACCTTGCCAATCTATCTGAGGATGCTGGAGAGTTCTTCTAGAAGACTGTGTCCTAATTATCAAGAATAGACAAAATAGTGGTAATGACTTGATGACCTTTACAAAGACAAAGATGGTTGGAAACCCAAGCTGTGGTTGGTCTTCAGAGTTGCATGGCACTAAGGGTGCTGTAGTCTGGAAGGCAGGCTTGATATTCTCAGAAGGCTAGAACTCAAGCTTTAGGCTCATGTTTTAAGCAACACAGAAACGTTTCCATGTGGATAGAAAAGATGCTAATGGATGCTTTATTTTAAAAGAAGCTATTTAGCAACACTGCTGAACTTCAGTTAATATTTGGATCTCAGACAATTTGTGCAACAACGACACCAGCGAAAACTCTGCCTGTATGTGCAAGCAGTAATGGTCAGCTGTTTCTTTTCTGTTTACTTCCCTTGAGGTTCCCTTTGTAAGAATGTCTGCCATTTTTCCCTTCATCATATTCTATCCTGTTATAATTATTGTACGCAACTCAAAGATTAGCCAAGCTTTGAAAAGCTCATTTACTTGATTATCACCTTCCCCTTCCTAGTTTTTACCTTGTCTGGATCTACA
Source organism: Heteronetta atricapilla (assembly GCA_011075105.1). Lineage (NCBI taxonomy): Eukaryota > Metazoa > Chordata > Aves > Anseriformes > Anatidae > Heteronetta > Heteronetta atricapilla. Next base: position 4,279,388 of record CM021732.1, on the reverse strand, counting down.
GTGGTGTATAACTGAAGACAACATGATCACATCGTAATCCAGATCTGTGGATGTTTTGCTAATAGAACTACCACTTCTCTGTAGTTGCAGAACCTGTTCCAGACTTTTAAGAAGTATACCTATGTCCTAAGAAGCTTGGGAGGCTTTTGTTTCCAGACCAGTCAATATAAGAAGTCCTCATAGCTAGTGTTTGTATTCATACAGTTGACCTACAAGTCCAAAGTACATGGTTAGTCCAACCTGCCAAATTGTAATGTTAGCTCATCTTTCAGACCACAGAAAATCATCCAATCTCACTATTGTTTTCCTCCCACCATTGATCCACCTGTTATAAGAAAGTGAATTACTACTGGGGCAAACCTGATTTACAGAATACCTTATAGACCCTGTTACGTGTCTGCATTGCAACTACCAGATGAGCAGAGACACATCCTTCCAGGATACACATCTTTCTTGCAGCAAATTCTGAAGCATATGGTCATTACATGTACTTTCATCCTCCTTTCCAAGGTTGAATCAGATTATTTGAAATGGATCTTCACTTTAGAAGAGAAAAATGTCCTTTTTTTTTTTTTTTTTTTTTTTTTTTTTTTTTTTTCTGTGTTGGCTTTACACAGCAAGGTTTTGGTAGCAGAGGGGCTGCAGGGATGGCCTCTGCAAGCAGAGCCCAGCAGCTGCCCCATGTCTGATCACAGCCAGCTCCAGCCAGCTCCAAAAGGGACCAGCTGCTGGCCAGATCTGAGCCATGAGTGATGCTGGTTGGGCCTCTGCAAGAGCAGATTTAAGGGGAAAAATCTGCTGTGCTACAGCAGCTGGGACAATTGAATGAGAAATGAGAGAGAAGCCCTGCAGTCCCCAAGGCTAGTGCAGCAGGAGGGCAGGAGGTGCTCCAGGCCTGCAGCAGCAGTTCCCCCGCAGCCTGTGGAGAGGCCCCTGGTGGAGCAGGCTGTCCCCCTGCAGCTCATGGGTCCCACACGGAGCAGATCTCCACGCTGCAGCCCATGGAGAGCCCCCGCAGGAGCAGGCCCCGGGCCAGAGCTGCAGCCCGTGGAGAGGAGCCCACGCAGGAGCAGGGGTTTGGGGGGCGCTGCCGCCCGTGGGGGACCCGTGCTGGAGCAGTTTGCTCCTGGGGGATGGACCCCGTCGGACAAAGCCGTGTGGGAGCAATTCCTGAAGAGCTGCTGCCTGTGGGCAGCCCCCGCAGGCTCAGCTGGGGAAGGACGGCATCCCGTGGGAGGGACCCCGCGTGGAGCCAGGGCAGAGAGGGGTTGTGGAGGAGACAAAGCATCAGGGACTGACCACAGCCCCCATTCCCCTGTGCCACTTAGGAGAGAAGGGAGGAGAGAGTGGATGCGGGGAGGGTGTTTTTAATTTGCTTTTAGTTTCTCACTGCTCTAGTCTGTTAGCAATAGGCAATAAATTACATTAATCTCCCTATGCTGAGTCTGTTTTGCTTGTGATCGTAATTGGTGGGTCTTCTCCCTGTCCTTATCTCAACCCTTGAATGCTCATTCACTGTATTTCCTCTTCCTCTGAAGAGGGGGATGAGAGAGCGCTGTGCTGGAGTTCAGGGGTCCAGCAGGGTGAAACCATCACTCTTCCTTGTTCAGAAAGTCTCCCCTGTTGAATGTGACCCTCTTTCCATATGTACACCCTCACTGAAGATACACAAAGCTTCCTGTCATGTAATCCATATGACAATGTGGGAATACAGAGCAAGGCTGGATCTCGAAACTACAACTTCTTGCAGGCTTATTTAAGGCTCCCCCTATTAACTGATATTCAGAGGCTTATTTAAGTCTCTGCCTGTATTAACTAATATTCAGATTTTAAATGAATATGCCTAGTGGTGACATGATTTTACTTAGGTTTTGCCTTACAAGACTTGTTTATCTGAATCTCTTCTGACCTTTATGATATGTACCAGTATTTTTTATTCTGCTTTTAAACTCACTTTTGGGTATTTAACAGATTGATGCAATGCTTATATGGGTATATACTGTAGTTCTCTAAGAAGTGATGAGCACATACAAAGATAATTGCTTGCACCATTCTCAGGTATTCTGATAGCCCCAGTGGAAGAAAAAGAAGCTTGGAAAACTGCATTAGGTAAAACCACACACTTTCATGGCAGAATATAAATACTTAGTCTGGAATTGTTGAGAGCTCTGCAAACCCTGGTTGGGAGTATAAATATCCCAGCCTCCACTGAATGAAAGGAATGAATGTGACACTACTGAAATTAAGGGTGTGGCTCAGCTCTCTTTATGCCACATAGCTGAAGTGGGTTCCTCTCCGGATGTCTCTTACCATCCTTTAAAGGAAAGTTTCTGTCCTGGTAGCTGAGACACAGCACCACATGATGTGCACATTCGTAATCTATTCCTGTCCAAGCCAGTCGGTTTATTGTAAGTCACTGCTGGGTAAGCATGTTTGAGCCTCCTCTGAACACAGATCCTGACCCTAATTTACCTGTGAGATGGGGAATGTCCACTGCATGGATGACTCTAAAGGCAAGCATGTCTTAAACCAATAGAGTAAGCTCTAGAAAAGCTCATTTTATGCCAGCACTGCTGTTTCCTGTCCTGAGGCAGCATCAATGAATCAGTGTGGATGCTCTCAGTGTCAGTGAGGTGCTAGCATGCCCTTACAGAGTGCAAATCCACAGGCATTTAACACCCTGGTGATATGAGAAAAGAATTATATAACCACTAAACAGATAGATGGCTTTGAGAAAAGCCAACTCTTTTAATGCTTCTTAGATCTCAGCTGTGCTTCTCTGCAGGAAGACTGAGACCTAACATAATTTAAACAATTTCAGTTTGCTTGTTTTTAGATTACTTCTGTAGCAACTTGGCTAATTTTTATTTGGAAAACTTTCAAAAGAGACTTCATGATTCTGCACAATTATGGTTTTTTTTGTTTGTTTGTTTGTTTTTTTTTTTGCTAGAAAGTAAAAGAGTAGTCCCTATAAATATCCATGTTATGAGTGTGAGTTTACTTACAATTACCACTGCATGGAATAATTAATCTATTTCTTTCAGTTTGTTTTTATTTTTTTATATTTAGGTGGGATCCCAAGTTGTAATGGTGGTTAGATATTTGCAGTGATCATTATCACGTAGTGATAGAGGTGAAGGCTACTCACAATATTTATTTCACTTCTAAATATTTGGCTTCAATGCTGATGGCTTTGCTGGTGTCATCATGTTCTCATTTAGAGATAAAACAAGTCATACCGAAAGGTAACTCTCACTCTTGACATATGAGTCTAGATTCAAATGAACAGGATTTTCAAACCTGGAAAGAAATACAGAGCGTATCTGTTTGATAAAAATGAGGAAGAAAAAAAGAATAGACAAAAGGTGAAAGAGAAAGGGAAGGGTACTCAAGCAAATGGCTGTTTACAGATACATTACAAAATGTTGGTGATCCCCAGGAAGACAAAGTAAAGACTACTCAGCAAAAGGCTGGACAGTGTTTAAAGCCAGATATGGTAACCCTATAGGCACAGGGATGAAACTATACACCATGCCTTCAAAGGTGCACAAATGCCCAATGTTATTCTTCCTTCAGAAATGGAGATAGCTGGTACCTTCAAAAAAGAGTGAGAAGACACTGAATAGGAGAGTTTTATCACCAAAAGTGCATGAGGAGACTGTCAGTGAACTCAGAATTAGTGTGAGCTGCGCTGTGTGTTGGCTGTGCCAGAGACAACTCCTCTCCACTCACTTGAGAATAAAGAAATGCTTAAACTTAGGCAGTTTCTCAGGTTTCTCAGTCTGAGATACTCACTGAGAGGGAGTTTGTTGTAATTTTACTTAATTTAAGCTATCCAGAAGTTAAGCACTGAGTTCATACTGATCACCTGAGGTCCCTCTACAGCTAGTAGAAGAAGAAACACTTTTCAGAAGTTATTTTTGTCACCCTGGTAAATGGCAAAAGAAAGGTAGAACCTCCTCATGGTGGAGTTCATTGCATTGCCTCCAAATCCACTCTATGGACCCATCTTCAGTCATTTCAGACCCAGATCACAAAGGGATTTTCCGGGTGCCAAATATGTAACAAATGATCGTGTTCTGTCTTGTCATGGCTGTGCAAGAGCCAATGGCACTGAATGCAAACAGTGTGAGACACAGTGTAAAAGGGAAAAATTGTAGCCCAAGGACTACCAGATACTTTGCCTACATGTGCTTATATATTTGGGCTTCATAGGTTCACGCTCTATAAAGGAACTGTAGAATCAAGTTCCTGAGGTTCATTAGACTTATTGGTATGTGTGCTGGTTAATGATAAGGCTAAATACAGTGCTTCCTGCTGAAATGCAAGCAATATTTCAGAAATAAATAGAAATACAAGAAATACAATAGTCTGTCCACAAGATCACATATGTTGTTGTTACACCCAGAATAGGCAATGTTGGCAGATCTTCTTAGTGCTTTTCCAGTGCCACTCTGCTCTTTTCTTCTTCCAGGAGAATTATGATACATCTTGCTAATAATTTGTGTCACAACATACATAGTACTGAAATTCCATTTGAAGTAAAAATCTAGTCATGGTCAGTATTGTCTCTGGTGTCACGCACCCAAAGTGGTTGTATAAAGAGGTTCGATGAGTCAAGCATAAAAAAAAGTCTATTTCTTTCCACTGACTGTAAGGGAAGCAAGTACGACTAATATAAGGTTATCTCTTTGAAGTTAAATGATATGAATCTCACAATTGCCAAGGGTTTTCTATTGTTTTAAGGCTTGTGCATAGGTGAGTTGTCATAACTGCGTCATCTCTAGATGTTAGACAAACTTTGAGTATTCTGTCCCCATAAGCAAATGAGGACAATCCTGTCAAGGATTATGAAACTGCAATAAATGCGTAAATGTTGGAAAACTACACTTGAGATATAGTTATCAATGGTTCATTGTCAAAACTGGGGATGTTATTGAGGTAGTGACTCTGCTAGGATCTTGTTCTGGTGTGGTATTGTTCGGTTGTATTGCGTCCTGAATGATGGAATAGTGAACAGGTGTTAAATTTGCAAATGTTATTAAGTTAGAAGGTGTGGCAGTAGTCTGAAGGTGCACAATGAGAGTTTAGGATGAACCTTCTGAATTGTAAAACTGGTTTGATGTACAAAGGATGTTTTCCTATAGAGCAAATGCAAGCATTATAATCATATGAACACCCAATAGGAAAGAATTATATTTACAGGTCAAAAAAAGAAAATATGACCAAAAAAAAAAAAATATTGTGAGCTACTGAGTTGCTCAGTCTAGGGAAAAAAAAAATAGAAAAAAAAATGACTAATAATCTTCAAAGTTCTCAAACATTTTTTAGAGGAAGGGAATAAATTATTTTCCAATGTACATGGAGGGCTTTTATTGGAACAAGGGAGACTTGGGAAGTTTGGATTTTAGGAGACCTTCCTAAAGGTGAGCACTGTACTAGATCATCTGGATGGGGACAAGAATCCTTAAGGAAGGTCTTTAAGACAGCCTAGACAAACTGCTGTCCGGAGGATTGTAATTGGAGATGGAGGAAACACTAATTAAATTCTTAAAATTCTCCTTTTACTAAGATGTTCTAACACAGCACTCTGTAAAGCATACCAAAGCTCTGCCTATGGATACTGTTTTACCACTGTATTTCTGCAGCCTGTGTGAAGATGATGAGCTACTTTGCTACTGCAGTGTGTTCTTATAAATTTGACACATCTGGCTGACACTTCACAGACTGTTGCTGTGTGATAACCCTAACAAAGTTCACCTCAAGGCTTTTTCCTGCTTGGGAATTAGGTCACAAGTTTCATCTCAAGGTCTCCCTTTTATTTTCATATCATCTCAACATCCCGTGCCCTATAACACTTGGCAGTTAAAAGAAATTCAGTATTATAAAGAAGTCTCTGACGTTGAATCAGCACCTCGGACTGTGCCAAAGACAAGCTGTGAGCCTGAGCAGTTGAGCCATGGTGAAACAGATCATAGAAGACAGAGGAATGATGAAATCTGGGTAACAAAACTCATGAAAAAATCCCTGCCTCAAAACTAACAGCAAAACAACAAAATAATCAGCATTGCTCCACTGGAGCTTTGCAGCTTATGGGAGTAGAAGATTGGACCTGCTTTTCCCTACACATTAAAAAAACAACAAGTGAACTGTGATCCATACTGAAAACTTTCCTATAGCAATAACAATGGTTTATTCACCTCCTGTGCTTGTAGTGAATTACCAAGGCTTTCATTAGTACAGTCACTGATGTGTCATGCCCGGTATTCCTGACAGACTTGTCATTTTATGTAACACAATGTGCAGGGCAAAAGAAAAAAAAAAAAAAAAAAAAGAAAGAAAGAAAGAAAATTGGTCAACCTCCCAGTGATGCACTGGGCACAGGAAACTCAAAAGGACAATTGTTGCTAAATATGTTTGCTTAGAAAAAATAATAATTGGAATTTAACCCTCAGTGTGGCGGCATTTTCTAGGACTGCCAGAGAAACCAACTGTTTCATGAGACACCTGTGTTCAAATATACAACAAGATTTGTTTGGAGAAAGACGTAAGATATTATCCTATATTAGGGTAAGAGACTCATGCCCCTCCCCCCCCCCCCTTTTTTTTTTTGCAAAAATGTCTTGCTCCTAAAGTGCAATAGCATTTGTTTGGTTAACATCCATTGCTAGTCTAAAAGGGACACTGGGATATTAATCCTGCTGCAAGTTGCTTGCTGCTAAGCAGCAGAGCTTGTGGCTCTCTCTCCCCAGCATAAACTCAGGGAGAATAAATGCCTATTATGGAAGATGCCTTCAGACAAAAGATGATCTTGATGAGAACCAGCTTAGCCGCACCCTTTCTCTAACACTACGCACTCTGCAGGCAATTTGAAAGAGTCATGACGCAGAACGCTTCCTCTTTTGGAGAGGCTATGAGGTACATGAGAATCACGGTGGAAGAAAAGCTGATTCCTCATGCAGGCTTATTTAGCACTTGTCTGGGAAATTCCCTTCTGTGTCCCAGTTGGAAGACAGTCATCTTTATTATTTCACGTCACAGAAGTGTCAAAAGAGGGCATCACTCTTTTCACCAACACGATACCCAGCTGTACAGTTTCTGTTGACATAGAATTGAGGTTTCCAAAGAAAAGTAAATGTTTATTCTGGAGCTGGGCAGCCTGGGAACCCTAAATAGCTGTGTGAATGGAGCCTATGGAGCAGAGATATTTAAGACTGATCAGTGATCACACCTTGACAAGGCCCACACTGCATTCACCAAGAGGCAGCTGAAGGACACCATCTCAGCTGGAGCCATTTTCATGGTAGATACCTACAACCTGGGGAGACAAATGCCACCTCTTTTTTTTGTTGTTTTGTTTTTTTTTGTTTTGTTTTTTTTTGTACTTGTGATGAAAAACAAAACCCTTCTGTGCTAACACATTCACCTCTGCATTTGACACTGAGGGTCTTTTCTTCTCAGAGAAGGGAACACCTTTAAAAGAAAATTGAAGCAAACACTCCAAGGACATTCCTGAGCGATCTTCTCTTCAGATGCCTTAGATACCTCCTTCAAGAGGAATCACTTGTCCAACCATCATCTCTCTATTATCTGTCTGAACTAAGTTCATCATTGATGTAAATAGGTTTACGTCTGCTTATACATCTGCTCTGAATTTCATTAATTTATTCATACAGTAACAGATTTTGTCACTTCACATACTCACTGATAAACTTTTGTTTTTAACTCTTATGACTTGGAGGGGAAAAAATGAAAGAAGAGGAAAAAAAGAGCAGAAACAGGGAAGTTCTGTAGTAAGGATGCTCACATATATTGATAAAATTTTATTTTTTTAAAAGAAAATCTGTCAAAAGAGAATTATGTTAATGAGGTTAACATGGTGAAATGTACAGATAGATTTTTTTTTTTCCTAAGAAAAAGAAAAACTTGGTAGGTCTTTAGAACCTGTTTTGATTTCACTGTATCATGAAATACCTAAATGAAAATAAATTATATGGACTTTATGCCTTTAAATCTTGCTCATTACAGGGTAACACAACGTGTTAGTTCCTGGCACACCAGGCAATTCGCAAATAACTACCGGACAGGTTTCCGAGAGCTGAGGTCCAGCCTCCCAAAGGGATTTAGGTGTCCAGCTCTGTAAGAGGATATTACAGACCTAGAGTTTACCGTACAGTGAACAGTCAGATGAGAAGCCAGGAGGGGAATTCCCAGCAGTCAGCATATGGAGCAAGTGGGTGCTGAGACTAGCTGATAGCAAATGCTAAAGAGGGGGATGTGTCTGGAATGTTCCTTCTTTCCTGGATTTAGGAGTATAAGTGAGGGATTCAGACTAAAATCCCTCACACCTAAAACCACTCTTGGCTGCCTTAGTCGTGCTGTAAGGTGCCAGTTGTGCTCAGGCACCTCTCTTGCAGAGAGGTTCCCAAGTGGTTTTGCACCTAGCTATCACCTCACGCTTCTGTTGGCAAACAGGACTGATTCTCCTCCTAACCAGACAGTGGATTCCAAGAAGCACCTCCTGAATGTTGGTGTAAATCTTCTTAAGTCAGTGCCATTCTTATAGGAAACACAGCCTCTGTACTCCAACTTTTTTTGTATGGACAGCACTGAACAGAATATATGGGAAAACATTTTCCTTCCAGCCAGAAGTGCCTGAAAATAAGTTCCAGAAAATCTATGAGTGAAAATCTATGTGCAGAAGGTAGGAATTGCTGTTGTCTCTGAAACTGTAATATAGTTGTCCTAGCAATTGCTGGTTGCCTGCTGATGCACTTGGCTGGCAGAGTTACAGGATACCAAATCCTTCTTGAGAGAAGAGTAACTATAGTTCACTAAAGTTCCCCCAGTTCCTCTGTTCATTTGGCCTCTGGACCAACATATGTTCCCTCTGCCCTTCAACTTTGACTGTTCCTTCACCTAAGTGGAAAATTCCCAGACAAGTCCTGCTAGCCAAGACCAAATTTGCCGTCACTAACATTTGTTTCTTGTTCAAATAGTAGAGAGATCCTGAGCAGTTTGACATGTGGGAGCACAGAACAAAGCCTGCCACTTAACCAACAAGTACATTTGTTTTCTGATTGAAATGTTAAATGAGGATTGTGCTACAGACCTTCAGAACCTGATTTGTTTCAGACCAAAAAAAAAAAAAAAAAAAAAAAAAGAGTTGGCCCTGGGATCTTGGCAATTAAATATCCAGTCCTGTGAGCTTGAGTTTTCACTCAACTGTCTCTAGTGTAACTAAATAATGTTGAGAGTACACTGATTTAAATCATCTGTGAAGAATCAGCCCTCAGCTGAAAAGCTACTTTCTCCCTCTTGTTCCCATCAGATACGTTCTTCAATGCCTGTCCTAAACACTTACATAAGGTTGGCATTCATCTCCCTCTATTTCTAGATACCTAATTCCAGAAAAACCCCAACTTCACCTTCAAGCATGATTTGGCACATAACCTTTAAGTCATGCCTAGACAAACTTTCTGCACAAAACCCAGCTTGTCTGGTACTGGGGAGAGTGGAATTTGTCCTTTTTGTTTGTTTGTTTCAGGGTAGTTTATGAAGATTGGGTATGTAGGCCTCACAACCCTTGGCCATGTGCTGGGGCACCTTTACCCTGAATAAGAAGGAAAGGAGATCATTTGGTGGAAAAAGGGACATAAGGACTTGGGCACCAATTAGATCTGTGTTGTGGAGGACATTTCTGAACAGATGTAGCCCTGGAATTATGGTGCCCTTGTGCTGCAGTCATCACTTGGGTTAAATCTTCCACTGATGTGTTGCTGCTCTACTCACATCTTCTCTTTCCTCCTTCCGTAATATGTTTATGTTGTTGATTTCGTTCATCATGTCTGCCAGTTCCCTCTGTTTTATGTGCAGAATATTTGTTCTTTTGCCAATATCTCCTTATGTTTCCCCACTTGGTGGTTCATCTTTGCTGCTTCTCTTCATGGAAGATGTGGGGGTGCTGGTATAATCACTGTGCAAGCAATTAATAACAACACATAGTGATGATCATGGGTTCGTTCACATCGGAGTTCAGAAAGGTAAGATTGGTTAACAGCTGCCCATATTTCTTTCAGATGTGCGTTGTCTGTGTATATATTATAAATGTTTCTGTCTTTATTTTGTTTCAGCTGATTTTATTTATTTATTTCATTTTATTCATTTATTTAGTCTGCATGGCAGTGTTATTCTGGTGGTATCTAGTTCCAAAATATGAAAGGTGGGTGGTGGTTATCAAGAGACAAATGGAGAGTCCCGGGATGAACATATAGTTAGTTCTATTAGCTAACATCAAAGGGAGGTGGTCAATCTGCTGCTCTTGAGGAACATTGAATTCATGTGCATGCCAAGGCTACCTCATCCTTTCCAAGGCTACCTCACTGTACTTACTCAGTACCCTGTCTGTGGCATGGACCAGTCAGGGGTACCTAGGGCAGACTGTAGGAAAAAAATGAGCATGCTGCAACACTTCCCTAGCCCATTTTCCTGGCTTCTAGTAATTTTCCTTGGAGGGGTTCCTTCTCACCTTATCAGTCTTATCAGTACTGGTACAGAGGTTGTTTGGTCACCCAGACCCTAATTGTAGGAAGAAGTGAGTAAAGAGGGAATTTCCTGTGAACACAGCTGAATAGGATGGGCAGCTCCATCCCACAGGTGCCAGTTTGGGACACATGGAAAGTACTTGCTCTTGTGAACTATTTATAGACTCTTATTTCCCTAGTCCCCTGAGATGCCTTATGCCCTGTGTCTTGGGCATCTGGTTGTTATGACCAGAGAGCCTGGTCACATATGATCTTCTAGCCATATGGTCTTCTAGACAGCCTGCAATAAATAAAAAGTTTTGCCGAACAGAATACAACTAGCATTGACTTTATTTTATATTAAAATTCCACCACGCTCTGTCTATGGCTAAATTTGATTTTTGATTTGTCTGTCACGTTGTTCCTCATTGCAATTCCTCTGTAATTAGAAATGTGAAACTAATAATCAATTTGTCCCCATTCCTTCACATTTTTCCCCCCACTGGTACAGTGCTGTTGTGTAAGTGCACAATAAAATGGAATGAAATAAAACTGGATATTTGGAAAATCAAAAACATCTGATGACTAGAAAGAATAAGAACTTGGGGACAACAGGCTTCAGACATCCAGATTTGTATTTAAGCAGTTTTCAGCTTTGTATCTGAATCACCATTTGAAAGCTGAATATACTTAGAAAAAAGAAAAGAAAAAAAAAATAACACTCTTATGCAGGTGTGTATTTGTTTTTATCTTCATAGTGAGTTATTGCCCAAGTGAAAAAAACCTTGAGTTAATTGAAGTACAATTCAGAATTTCAGAATTTGACACAAGTGAACTGATGTAAGTGGGGGAAAAAAAAATAAAATAAAAAGAGGCAGAGAGGTAGGCTGATTTGAAATGCTCTTCTTTCAGGACTTGTGCCTGGGGACTTTGCTTCTGACTCTGGATCAGATTTTGCATAGTTTGAAGCCAGAGCAACCCCTCTGGCTTATGGAGTAACACCAGCTGCTAAAGCCCACAGAGCTCTGATAACTCAGGGGTTAATCTGAGGCATGTACACAAGTCCCACTGTGATAAAACCAGAAGTGATTAGACCTTTTGCTCCGGAGGACATTCTGGCACTGCTGGGAGATTCATTTTGTCTGCAAAACCAAGCATGTAATTTCCCTTCTTCCTCGCTCTCGCTTTCTGTCCCTGTGTCCGTCCAGCCCCATGGCTCAGTCTCCCCAGTGACACCAGTGCAGCTGACCCTCAGCAGAGGAGTGTTAGATGTACTTTGGCTGCAGGGCATGGGCTAGGAAGCCCCCAGATTGGCTTCTTTCCTGCTGATCAGAAGAGATGCAGGAGGGCAAGCCTGCAGAAACCCTGAGACACCTCTGTGTCCGAAAGAAAAAAAAGGCAAAGAAATGAATTAAAAAAATTAAACAAATATATCTGTCCCTCAGCATCCAAATCACATCTATAGGAAGTTTCCACGTGCAGTGGTGTTATGTCAGATTTACACAGTGGTCACAGGGATTAGAAGTGATCCCTACCATCAGTCAGCTAAGATCAGCTTGTGTTACCCTGTGTCAATAGTATGTCTGTCCGCACAGCCGTCAGGCTTGGCACAAGAAATACATCCACGTCTCCACAGAGCCAGCAGAAGAGACTTTTTCTACCTGTTTTCAAATGAAACAGAGATATTTCCGTCTCCAGAGTGCAGATTTAGTTGTCAGCTTTATTTACTACTTTCGGATGTCACCAGCCGCCGGTGAAGCTGAGCGTGAATAACTTACCAGCCTGAACAGATAACTTTTCTTTTCCTTTCAGTCCAGCTTCAGACAGAAATCCCGCAAAAGCTCTCGCTCCGATCTGTGTGCTGAATGACGATACAGAAGTTAAACAAGTCAGGGTAAAATTCCTGAGGCGCTCCTAAAGGCTTTTCCAAGGATTTTTAAAAGCCTCTTAAAACCGGCAGCAGAGATCGAAGTCTGTTAAGGGAGTGGGGAAAAAAAAAAGGAAGAAAAACTTTGGCAAGCGTGCAGTGTCTTACATCAATCTAGCAGTCAGCATCTATGTAGATGTTCTTTCCTCCTTTTGTGCAACACCCCTTCCCTCCTACAGACCACCCAAAGCCCTATAAATAATCCAAGGACTGTATTTTTTCTCCAGCTTTCTCTTCAGACCTCAGAGGGAAAATACCAGGCAGGAGAAGGGAGAGAGGAGAAGGAAAAGTGAGGAGGGGAAAGAGAGAAAGAGGAAAGATGGCTAGTGAATTCAAAAAGAAAATGTTCTGGAGGGCAGTGGTGGCTGAGTTTCTTGCCATGAGCCTCTTTATTTTTATCAGCATTGGCTCAGCTCTGGGTTTTAGCTTCCCAGTGGTGGGCAACAAAACGTCGACGAGGTCTCAGGACAACGTGAAGGTTTCGCTGGCTTTTGGGTTATCCATCGCTACCATGGCACAAAGCGTGGGCCACATCAGCGGTGCCCACCTGAACCCAGCCGTGACCCTGGGCCTCCTGCTGAGCTGCCAGATCAGCATCTTCAAGGCGCTCATGTACATCATTGCCCAGTGCCTGGGGGCAGTGGTGGCCACAGCTATTCTGTCGGGAGTCACCTCCTCTCTCCCAAACAACCTCCTGGGGCTCAATGCGGTAAGCAGAAACTTTTTATTTCCCCTATTTTTTTTTCTTTAAAGTAGAAATGTGAGTACAACACATGTAAGCTACTGAGGATGTGGGTGGTGGTGGGGACCTCAGGCAGCCAATTGCGTATTGTAGCAGGGGGTCCAGTCCTGGCTGATGCCAGGGTGGATCTAGGGTAGACACATTCACTGTTATCAATTTAAGCACTTATTTAATCCTTTTATTTTGTAAGAGATGTCATAGGGATGGTCCTTTCTCCACACCCCCTGTTCAGATCTATAGGATACTATGGTTATTATCAGTTTTGCTTATGTTCTGTTTTGTGCATCCATGTTGCTGAAAGTTGCCTTTTGACACCAATTTAACTTTGAAATCACTGGCACTTGCATGACTGAGTCCTTTTGCTGGTTCTCTAAGTCGCAGGTAACACACCTGTGGCTCATGATGTTGATTAACCTGTATATATCAATGTTATTTTCACTTCTATGAATGTGGTTCTTTTTCAATACCTAATTACTGGTTTGTGTAAGCTGATGACGACTGCAGTAGGGGAACAGTGAGAGAGATGGGAAGCAGGAGAAACCCTGTCACAAAAGGGGTGAGCATCACCTGTTGCATAGGCAAAGTGCTAACATCCTGCCTGATACGGAATCCCAGCTGCATTTTCCTTGTTTTCTTCCTTCAGCTGTGTAAAAATTGGGAAGAAAAAACCAAAACAAAACAAAAAAAATGAATTCTCAGGTGTAGGCTGGAAAAAAAAGAGGAAACCATATCTAACAGGGGTGCAGCTTTCAGCCCTCTCCCATCCAGCTGCTCAGAGCTATTGACAGTCACGCTGCACAGAAAATTGCCTGACTGCAGCTCCTCCTCCTCAACATGTTGTCATTTTGCTGTTGTCATTGTACCATAACAGGAGCAAAAGTGGTAGTTACCCTTTTAAACAGTAAATCATCCCATTGTCAGTGGATGTCAGTGAGATGGTCCTACAGCCACAGCAATACACAGAGGAGTGCTATAAATGGGAATTCCACTCCAGTCACTTATCTCACCTGTTTCTGTTAAGAATAAGTATTTCATATCTTTTCTGTGGCCCCTTTCTTGCAGGATATTCCTAGCTGTAGTCTGAAACTTGAACTTATTTGAAATTTTATGCCTCTTAGAATTCACAGGGATATTTGGGACATAAAGCTCCAAATACAATATCTCTCCAGAAATCATTTTGGCAAAAAGGATGAAAAAGGATTAAAAAAAAAAAAAAAGAAAAGAAAAAAGGATGAAAAAAAATGTTTTACCATTCTGTGACATTATAGTTATTTCCAAAAATAAGGCAGTGAAGTTTTTGAAAACAAAAGTTGACATTAAGGTCATTCCTGAGTAGCCCAGTATCATCCACCCTTTTGTCACTCTGGGGGTTGTCTGCTTACCTCCCCTCCTTAAGCCTGGTGCCTGCAGGGATCCCATCATTTTATCAGTCCAGAAATGTTGATGGGTTAATCCAAAACATTTTGGGGAAGAAGAGGGAATCTTTTTATTAAGCTCGGAAGGCTCTGTCTGTGTGTGTGATACGTGATCTTTCCCTCTGCAACCACTGGCAGGGGGAACTGCTCGGCTGCGTGGGACAGGGTATCCGCCCAAGTGGTTTCCTCGAGAGATCTGACTGCCAGCTGCCATTAAACACGGGAGGTCTCGTTTGCACTTGGGCTTTGCCTTTTGCTTGCCACAGAGTGCTGATGGCTGGCTCCTCGCTCCATCCCGAAGCCTTGAAACTGTCCGTTTGTGAAGTGGGTGTAGGTGACCACCCCAGCCTTGTGCTGGTAATTCTCCAAATCACAAAGATACAATTCAGAGCCCTGCACAAGGGCACCTCAGAAGAGAAAAACAGTAGAGTCACTGATTGTGGTAAGCCTAGGAGACTATTCCTTGAATCTCAAAAATTACATTTGAGGGTGGAAGCCTTTTCCTTCCTCTAGGAATACCTCTGAAAGATAGTCAAAGTCATCCTTTCCTATACCATTAACTTTACTGTAAGAGGAAACATACGGTAAGTCTCCACCATGCCTATTTTACAAATCTAGCAACACTTTCTGTGTTCTGTGAATTAATGGATAAAATGGTTCTCAAATAGTGTGAAAAGCCCTGGTCTCAGTGCTTCTCATTGTCAAATGCTAAGTTTTTATTTTTATTTTATTTATTTTATTTTCTATTTCCCATCCAATTCTAAATGCTCTGGATAAAAGAGCAGGCGGGGGGTTGGGGGGGGGGGGGGGCCGCGACTTCCCAGGAGATGGGGAGTGCAACAGCTGTTCTTTTCCCTTGTAGGAAAGAACTGGAGAGGAAAGCACGTCCATTCATTTCCCACTGATGAGCTGGGACTGCCTGGGGAGGGGAGGGGAGGGTCTCAGGGGGCAGCAGGTCCGAGCCCAGTGCAGGGGTGAGCGGCAGGACACCCCTCCTTGTGCAGAGCCGATCACAGCGGGGCGCATCCTGGAACTGCAGCCCAGCACCCACAGCACGCTGCCTCCTTCAGCAAACAGAGGATAGGGAGAAACCATAGAGATTGGCTTTCCTGTCATGCTTTTTAACCTGAGGACAAGGAGGGGAGGGACAGAGCTGGCATTCCTGCCAGCTGCTTTGTCTTCTTGTCCTTCTGGTAGGAAAGAAGATATAGATTCACTACTGAGAAAAAGAATAGAAAGGAAGGGAGTGTTGTTTCTCTGGCAAGGGTGGGAAGAGGACTCGGCTATGTGTAACTGGGTCCTCCATTCTGACAGTGCCATGGCCTTGGAAAGATGTTTCTGACAGGAAAATCATGGTGGGAGCAATTTAGTGCAGTCAGTGGCTATCCAGTGTCCTCACAGATGCTGGGTGGGACTGCATGCCTGCACTTAGATTCATCCTGCCCAGCTGTAGGTCCTGCACTGAGGTGCCAAAGAGATGAGCTCAATTTCTGAAGTCCTTTTCCAGTTCATAGAGAAGGGGAGACAAATAAAAGTACTTCAGCTCTTAGATCCACTCAGCTCTCCTCTACAGAGAAACCTTGCTTTCTTCCTTGGCTGTAGTGAAAATTTGGTATGATGAGGTTCCAGCTCTGGGAGCCTCTGTTAAGTACGTGAAATAAAGTGTGATGAATCCGTGCCTTACTGCTCAGAGGTGAAAAGGGATATGAAAGCAAATGAAGCACAAAAAAACCAGACATGGAAAGTACAATGCTGAAGAGAAAGAATGTATCAGGACAAAGCAGGACCATCCTTTAACATGTTCGATATTAGGGTCTGTTTTACCCTGGGAGATAAACAAAATGGTCACATATGAAGGGTTTGATCTGAACATCACTGAAGTCAATGGAAATGCTTTTTAGTCACTTTGTCTGGTTCTAAATAAGAAATTCTGGACAATATTCAGAGAGGCACTTAGGTTATTCAATCTGTTAAGACACAACTTCCCATATATTTTGGTAGTGGTGTGGCTGCCAAAGTAAAAAATTTGAGAATTGGAAAAGCTGAAAGTATGATTTTTTTCTAAATATTTGAATATTTTTCCTTATATCATCTTATATATATATATATATGTGTATATATATATATATATATTTGGCAACTGGATTACTACATTTTACAAATTTCCATTAGGTAAAACTGTAAGAGTAGAGAAAATACGATCCAAAGTGCACTCATCTGCCAACATAGTTGGCTATTGTCTAGTGAGGACAGATCTGTAGTTTGGGTAATGGAAGAAACTATTCATCATGGGCAATTAATGACCAACAAAGAGCTCAAGCAGGAAAGGCGGGTGAGAGGAGATGTCTGCACTGTAAGGCAACACAATATTTACTGTTCAGCAATGTTTATCTTGAGAACTTTTATCAGGCTATTAAAAGCACGTTGGGCAAATTTATTTATCTCAGGGTTGGTTTTGTTGTTGTTGTTAATTTTGTGTGAAAATTATCACTTTGTGAAAAATGCAGACCTTGCTTTACAAATTCATAATTTTAAGTACTTTCTGTATTTCTGTATACTAATTAAAATGCCAGGAAATGTGCCCCCATAAGCTTCAGGGGTCACAGTTTGAAAAACTCTGCCATGCAGTTTATAAAAAAAAAAAAAATAGTTCTAAGTGGATCAAGAATTTTAGGCAAGAAAAACAGACCTGAAGGTAGTTTTGCTCAGGGTAGATAAAGAAAAAAGAAAAACAACCAAGAAAAACAAATAGAAGAAATGTGTTTTCAGAACCACTTCATAGACTGACAAATGTTGTTTGTGCAACTGAAGAACTTTCTAGAAGGGCCAGAGATCTGTGGTCAGCAGATTGAGAGATCTGGATTAATTTATTAAGACAGATGAATAGCCATAGATACCACTCCAGCAGTGTGGAAATTCATTTGTTCCTGGAACACTGGATTTTCAGTACGATTGTGTCTCTGCCTCCTTTCTTTCACATCTTTCCCATCATTTGGAAAGTTGCCTCAGGGGGTATCATGGATGATAGGAATCACCAGACTCCCCACATCTGGTTCTAAGCAACCAGCGATGGCCCTCTGACCATGGGAGCAGGACTTGCATGCTTGGTGCTGATGACTCAGTGCTTCCCTTTGTGATTTCCCTCCCTTTGTGCCCACACCCTCTGAGTCTGCTCTCCTCCAGCCTCAAATTAAGCAAAGTCTGGTTGTGGTGTTAGAACATCCAAAATAAACCGAGAGCTTGACAGCGTGAGTGGACAATTGTGTAAGTGATGCTGCTTTTCCTCTGAGTCAGTATGGAGAATTGTGGTTCCAGAGGTGCCACTGGATGGATGAGACAGTAGCTGAGTTCCTGACCTCTTGTGCTTATTAAAACCTTATGATGCCTTTTTACAATGCACATTAAGTCCTGCGCCTTCCTCAGGTTTCCATAGTGTCAGCCTCATTCTCCGTGACATTGTCCTCCGACCTCCCTGTTTTTGATTAGATTTAGGGTCCTCCTGCCAAACTGGCCTGCGCTGGGACATCTGTGTACTTAGACGTTTGAGCTGCGGCATGGGACCAGAAGTGGCTGCATTTTCTAAATGGTTCCTGTACATGAGATTAGTCCATGATTTTTAGTTCTTAACAAAGAGCACCACAACAATACCTCATTATTCGATTTTGATCTTGCAGCAGCAGTCTTTTATGGCATGCCAGCATTGTGGTAAATCGCACCATGCCAGGGAGGTGGGACACAGGAAAGGCACCTGCTCAGAAATGGCCGTAGTCATGGCTGCTTTCTAACGAGCTCACCCAGACAAAGCAGAAACATCTGCGCTGAGATTTAAAACTGATGGTTATCACTCATCCTCCAGTACATTTGGCGATAACAGGGGTTATCGCTCTAAATCTTATTAAAGAGCTAAAGTAGAGTTGTTCAAAGTGGGTTTCACACCATGAACAGGGTCCATGTCCGGAGGATCTAAGGATGATTGTGGATTGTCTGAAAAATACTCTGCAGGCATTAATTAAGGTGCTATTGGAATAGAAATGATAAAAATCAATGGAAAGCGTGCACAGAGGGTTTTAAAATGATGAATTGCATCAGACCTAAAACAATATTAATTTGGTTGATTGGTTAATGTAATTCAAACTAATTCATGCTGGTTTTGTCTTGTTTTGTTGTTGTTGTTGTTGTTTTTGTTTTTAAGCATTTTTTTTTTCTGTGTTTAAGTAGCTGTCAAACTAAGTAGGACTAAGTATGAGAAAGAAGGAAATTCATTTTTCCACCATCCTTCCTGACTGGTGAATAAACAGTTAAAATTATTTTCCTTTCCCTGGCTCTCTATGTATTATGCCATATATATATTTGGATATCTTGTGTATCAGTACACACATCTATCTCTGCACATGCTCTCACACACCAGAGACAGCTGGATGGATAGATGGATAGATAGACAGGAGGATTTTTCAGATGAGATTAATTCAAATTTGTAGTGGTAAAAGCAATATATAAGTCATTTGTAGCACGGCTCATATACTTCAGCAGATAATTTGGACCTTTGAGTGGGCTGAGAATAGCATTTCTTTAGTCCTAAAAAATATCACTATCTGCTTTGTATTATAGACACCTTTAAGAGAAACATTTTTAAAAACAAGGATACCGAACCAGATCACAACTACTAAAAGAAGAAAAAATATGCCTTTAAAAATTTCCTGTTTTTCTCAAGAGGAAATTGCCTGTTTTCTTTACAGCAGTAGTACATTCTTGCTTATCTGTCATCCTCTAGCTTAATAGGGAGTATTCAATAACAGAGAGATCTCTACCTGATATCATAATTAAAAATGTTGAAGAAATCTTTATTCTTAGACAAATCTGTGTTCCAGAGTTAAAGAAACTAGACTGAACTATTACACCAATGCATAACTTCATGAATAGAAAACTATGTGTATACTATGTGTCTGTGTTTCTGTATTATCCTGCCTTCAAACTGCTGCCTTTTGATTAGAAATATGCAGAGGTAACGGCAGCCTTTTCATTGTGGGCTGACACGGCACCTGCCACAACAGGACATCAGGCTGTGGCTGTGCTCCTCAGTGCCTCTGAAATAATGTAATAGCAATGCCATGGAGCACGTGAATGTCTCCTGGAGGTTTTTCTGTCCTGGCTGGGAGCAGTATGTGGTTCTGTGTGTTTATTAATATACAACATGATGGGAAAGTACTAATCTTTCTGGCATTTAGAGCCAAAGCTAGTGTTGGTATTTAACTGCTGCAACTCCGCTGATGTCAATGATATGTGAGGTTAAAGCACAGCATTAACCTGTAAAATATACAGAGCCTGGCAGGCATCCTGGAGAAAACTCTTTAAACAGCAGGAGGGCAAAAATGTGTGCTGGAAAGTCTGCAAGGGGTTTCTCTTTAGGCATTTGCGGATAGAAAAGGAGCCAAGAAATCCTTTGTGTACTTTCCTGGTAGAGTCCTGTGCATCCCTTCTCCAGGAACCACTGAGAGGTACCACAGAAAACCAAACTTTTCCAGGCTCTTGACACATTCTGTGCCAAGAGAAGTCAATGAATGCTTTGAAAGCAGAACTGTGGCACATATTTCCTTACACATATCCACAAAACTTCCCTTGAAGTTAATGATGTTTGTATTTGAACTGAGGAATGAATAAAGTCAAGCTTGGCCCCTGTTCCTTCCTTTGATATGACTCTTACTTGATGAACAAGGTGGAGAAGGAGCTGGAATTGTTCCCTTAATTTCTAAAGTCCAGTGCAAATATCCAAAACTGTATTTTAACTCCATGGAAATACCAGGTCTTGAATGCTCTGCAACAAGATTGACTGTATAAACTACTTCAGACTTGGAAAGTTTGAAAATTTTGCAGGTTGGCTGTAGTGTTTGTCTAGAAGTATAAAATGAATATTGCTTTGGTGCAACTGCCAACAACCACACTGTGATGTTTGTGCAAATCTAAATAGTTGTTCCAGTAACAACTTTGAAAAGTATATTGTATAAAACTCAAAAGTCAGGTATGCCCTCAATTCCCTATTGAAACACCATCTCCTTCTTGGCTGACAATACAGGAGATCATAAATAGCTTACAGGTATAAATAAATGCTTCAAATATATTAGTGAAAATAAACTACTTGTGTTTGGCTGGGTAAAGAAAAAAAAATCACCTTATCCTCTGAATAGAAGTGGTATACTTCTCAGCAACAACATTTCCCAGAGAAATTTTCCCACAGTCATATCAAAAAGTAAAAGTGCAAATGAGACAGTTAAACAAGTGGTTCATCTCCAACTGTCTGTCCTAAATGAAAGTCCTATACAGCTATTGACTTTTACTGTCTGTCATTGGCTTCATATGTAAGCTTTATGTGCTCGTTTAATATAAATGAAACCATCACTCTTCTCTTTATGGCATACCAGGCTGCTGCAAGACAAAGCCTTGTTTCTCATCAGCCTGAAGACAGGGTGGGAGGAAGGCTAGTCTTGTTCCTGGAGGGTGTCTGCTGTCCGAAGAACGGAAAATATGATTTGTGCTTTGGGAATTGAATGTGCCCCCTCTAGAGCTCTTAAGGCTGTATTTATAGGAAGGATAATCTAGCAGGGGACAATATGTTTTGTCCTTAGGTTCTGATAAATGCTTCTATTGTTGATCTAGGATATGATCCAAAGCAAATCCTTTGCTTCATAAGCAGCTTCATCTGAGTGCTCCTATTGCATAATTTTCAGTGAAACTCTTTAGATCTTTACCTGACTCTGCTTATTAAAGAAATGTGACTTTTCTACTCTCTGAATTCCTAACACTCAAATAACAAGTATAGAAACATCCATTTCAGAGCATTACTATTAAATTGCAAAGAGAGAAGATAATAACGGTAGTTAAACAGATAAAGTCTCAGAATACATTTTGACTGTCAGTTAAATCAAGGCTTATATATATGGAGCTCTGGAGCATCTTCCAGCAGGATGTCATCCAGACAGAAGTTACCAAGTTGATGATGGAGCCTGGAGCTGAAAGAATGCGAAGAGTCAGACAAAATGAGTGGCAGTTTTAAGGGAAGTAGAAAGATTAATTTCTGAGATTACATTTAAAGAACATCATGTTAAATAATTGCCCAGTTAGACACTTAAATGTTAGTTTGCTATAAAGAAGCATAATTGATATTTCCAGTGTAGGGATGAAGAAGAGAGCATGAACCATTTAAACTCATGTGAAGGGTTTTTCTTATTAAAAAAAATAAGGAAAATCAAAGATGGGAAAATTTAATCTACAAGAAGAAAGCATGGGAAGACAGATTTTTTAATATTATTATTATTATTTTAATTTTTTGAATAGCCAGCAAGAAATATGTCCAAGGAAATAGATTCAAATTTGGTTGAGGAAAATGCCAAAAATATTGCAGAGGAAAGTCTGCCATGTGAGAAATAAGCAATAACTTGGAATGCTGAAAACATCAGACCTGGTGCAAATTGTTGGCTGTTTATTTGAGTTCAGCACACAAGGAAAGAGGTCTGTCTGATATAAAGATATTATTTACTGCAACGCTGCTATTTAAAAGTTTATATTTTATTTTATTTTATTTTATTTTATTTTGTGGACAGACAAACATAATTCTCCCAGCACGAGTATTAAAAACACTTTTATTGAAGGTAGAAAATTCATAACTGTTTCACAACACTCTTATTATTATGTCCCAGACATACTGTTACTGGGGTTCTCCAAAAGCTAGCCTTACATAGGGCATGGGTAGGATATTCGAAGGAGAGAAGGCCTAGCCAACAGTGTTGTTATATGTGTTGATATAGCTATGAGGCTCTGGTTTCATTTTTCTCTCTTGAAAAAAGCATTAACCATCATGACTTGCAGTGAGGTGTTTCCTAAGGATGGAGAAAATTGACATTCCCCTACTGAAAAATAGATTTGTACATTTCCAGAGGCCTACCATTTTTCAGGAATAATGAGAAAATAATCCGTGTTATATGAAAGTAAACTCAACCCCAGAAGATACAATCCATTGCTAAGAGTTTGTTGGATGAAATGGGGGAGGCATAGCATCACATGATGAAACCACCTTGCATAACAAACGGTCTTATCCGTATAACGGGAAACAGGTTTGAATTTGATATAATTTTATTTCTAATGAGAAAAATATGAAGCCACTGGAGAAGTACACAGTTGGGTTTACCTCGGGCCAGTTTAATTTCCTGTCCCTGTTTCTCTTGAAGGCAGAAAAATAATAAATATCATGTTGGAAAAAAAAAAAAAAATGAAGGAAAAAAAAAAAAAGAAACAGAGAGAAAACATACCATTAGTTTGCCCACATTGTTGCCTGAAGCTATGGAAGACAGTCAGTTAAACATGGCAGCTAAGGGCACTTACGAGAAAGAAGCTTCCACAATTCCAGTCACAAATAAATCAAAACTGTCTGATGTTGTAGAGAAATGGAAGCAACGAGACTGCTGCACATTTCCTCCGACCAAAAAGCAGGTGCTCATCTCAAGTAGTTACTCTCATGGACACAACTGGATAATGATTTTTCATTAAATTTTGCACTCAGGTCTAATAGTCCTCACAATATTACCTCTTCCTTGGCTCACTCACCATTACGGACTGTATCTGTGCAGAGCCTTCACAGTCATTGATCCACCAGCTTTGCCTCCACTACCTACATATGTCACCAACTGTTTCTGTGCATTAACTCAGCTGAGGCACAGCAGGGGTGGGACAATCCTTTCCCCATTTTTCCCACAGGGCCAAAAAAAATGAGGTCTCTCATGTGATAGCTCAAGACAGAAGGGACCTCAGAAGGTCTCCAGTCCGCCCCTTGCTCAAAGCAGAGTCAGCACTGCATTCAAATCTGCATTCAAATCAGATTGCTCTAGGGCAATAGCTGCATTATCAGATAAAACTAGTCTTTGAATGGGAAAAAGCTGCCTCATCCCTATCTCCAGTAATGCAGCAAAGAAGAGTTCAGTATGCCCTGAGTATTTTCCTTAGCTTCCAACCAGATTCAGTTTGGGATAGAGAAGCTTTCTGAATGATGTGTGATTTCTATAAATTTAGCAAATTCCAGTGGATTTTTTTCCCATTAACTTATCTAACATCACACGGAACGTAGGTAAAAATTGTAATGGTGGGATTCAGCTCACAAAAGGATACACCTCACTAGGAGTGTCTACAGGTATGCTTCTGCATGTGGTCTGGATGCTATTACAGTCAAAGGAAAATTACTCAGTGCAAGCTACTGCAAACAAGAGAGTGATTAATCTGATCAGATATATTTATGTCTAGATATAACTCTCAGATCTTGCCAGTAATGCCACTTATTGGGTAACTTTCTGGTGCTTCTCTTGTCAAAATAATTGAGTGACTTAGAAATGAATTTTAGTGGAAGAATTAATGTGAACACAAAGGTGTACAGGACTGGATTGCCTCCTATGGTATGGAAACTTTGCTGGAGATCACTGTAGGCTTCTGCGTTTCATTTTATTCACTTAGAGTAGATTTAGTTCCTTAAAGCATTGAATTTGTCTTTGAGCCTTACAAATCTGAAGCATGAAGGGGGCAAGGAGTTAATCTGCTGTTCCCTGTCCTCTGACATTTTTTTCTGCAACCTTAATGAGCATCACCCAAAATACAGAGCATGTGAGGGTTATTGGCCTAAGGTGAGAAGAGGCCAGAGATTTCACCACATATATATCAAGGGCAAAAGCAGTGTCAGCCCATGACTCTGCCCACCTACCTTGTTGTGACCACCAGTAAACTGCCTATTAATACAGCAGAGCAAGTTGTTGCAGTATGGGTACAGGTCACTGGAGGACTCCTTCACTTCAATACTACTTCTTATGTTTTAAGACATTATTATATCTATTTAAGAACCAGAGATATGGTCACCTTAAATTCAGGATATACTCAATAGAACAATACTAAATGTTAAGAATAGTAGCTGATATTTACTTTTGTGTATCTGTATAGACTCATGAAGTCAGGTCTCCGCAATCACAGAATCACAATCACAGATTCATCTAGGTTGGAAGAAACCTCTGAGATCACCTAGTCCAACCTTTATCTCTTATCTGGGTAACCCTTACAAATCTACTGTGACCAAGGACTATATAAATATAAATATATGCATATGTATATATATATGTTCATTTTAACTTGATACCTCTCCTTGGTTATGGCAATATCAGGAAATGCACCTTCCTACTCATGTTATGCTGGGATGTGGTTAATATGGTGAAGATGCATGATGTTCCATGTGTTACTGTATCCTGATAGGTCTAGGGTGCTGCTCTAGAGACACTATAGCTCTGACAAGTAGGCAAATAACCAACATCTGTGATAATATACTTAAATACTGCATATCCACAAACCACAGCAAATGAGGCTATCCAAGGCTTGCCTCAGTTTGCAGTGTTTTGGAACACGGCCCAGAGTTCTTGCTCTCACAAGGTAATCTTATGTCCCTGGCAGGCTGCATAAAATTACATGCTAGAGGAAAGCAAAAGGTTTCCTATGACATTTCCAGGTTTTATTTGATTCCACACAGCCCGTCAATAACTGTTGATTAGCAAGGAGAATGACCTCAAGTCACGTCAACCTTAGGATGTGTTTTCCTGCAGGGAAAGGAAGACTATGATTTCCGTCTCTCAAAGATAAGGATTATCACAGGTTTTGAAAGTGTAATTTTGCTCTTATTGTCTTTCTTCTTTTCTTGAAGCTCTTCAAAGCAAAGGGAAAGACTTATGATAGGTCAGTGTTTAATCATCTCAAGTGCCAAGGTCTTTTCAAATACTAACATGAACGCGTCACATCTCAGATCTAGACTCTCTGGGGTTTAACGGTTGTGTTATAATAGAGGAAATCCCAGTTTCATATCCACTTTGGGGAATCTGCATCACTCACTCATTTGCAGACACCCTTGCCTTTTAATATTGACCATTCAGCTCTCCGACTGTGAGATAGGAATTTCCAGAGTCTATAGTACAAATTCTTTTATATCAGTGTGATGTGTTTGAAGACTAGATTGTTGATTCACAAATTCCACTGTCTTTGCAGCAAATAAAGTAATTATTTTAAAAGGTGATGGCAGAAGTAATAGAATACTAATTTAGTTTCACATCAGGTGTTCAGTATAGATTTCTGGAACATGTCATTTTCACTGCTAATTTGTATGTACATATTTATGACAAATTTTTATTTCTCACATGTAATTCTATTTGTGTTGAAAGTTTTATCAATTTATTTTTATTTCTACTGCATAGAGGCTGAAGGAAAGAAAATGACCATAATTTCAACCAAAATTCCCTTTTATGTGGACAAACTTGTTCTAATTCAGTTCTACATATTAATTAACAAGATATTAAAATTTTTATGCTTCAGATTGTCAAAATCAATATATTTTCACTCTTTATAATGTACCTAAACAGATTTATGTTAGCTGAAGACCGAGGCAGTATTTTCCAGTATTAGAAATTTTACATTATTCTTTGTTACACAGAAGAAACAAGAAAAGTGAATAGCAAAGGTGGACAGTGAAGGAGTTCAGCAAATCATCCTTATTTTTTAAGATCATTCAAAGATTAGTTTTAGAGAACTTATGTTGTAAAACCATAAAAAATAATAAAGCATGATTTCCCATACTTTCATTACTCTGTGCATATCAAAATAGCATGTAATCATGTTTTTGTTATGTATGACCTTGCAATTTTTTGTGCAGAGGTTATGACAGACGGGATAACCTACTGATAGCATTATTCTTGAGTGTAAATTTTGCAGAGCTTGCTTCCTACACTGAGTCACTCACATTCTCAGTTTCTCTGGCCCCTGTCCAAGTTCATGTTTTATTCAATCCATGCAATGCAATTACTTCTGCTTAACAACAATTTATTCAGCTCATCCCCATTGACTGTGCTCATTGCCAAACCAAGTTTAGAGATACACTGCCTGAACACTGGCCTCTAGAGACATTTTAGATACCTTTGGTCTCCTGTGTCACATCTGCTAGTCCCACATGAACACCATACATTTCCCTGGGTGTTTCAAATGGCATTAGATGCATATTTTCAGGCAACTGAATCACAGTATAGGTGAATTGATATTCAGGAGAAAATCTACCAGTGGTGCTTGCATTCTGAAGGGAATTGCCCACATTAAGTCCTTGTTCTGAAGAGTTCATACTGAACAGCAGAAAATAGTAGTGGGAGAAAAAAATGATTAATGTAACTTGTAAATAATAGAGATAGTACCTTATAGGCACCTTCTTCAAGCTACCCAGAGCTATGCACCTTTCTTACTCTATTTGTCTCTTCCACCTCCTGCCCATGTTTATGTGGCAATCGTTGCCAAAGTCAAGTTGAGCAATGTTTAACCTGACCGCAACATCCTCATTCTTAGAAGCAATGAATAAATGTCATGACACTAGAGTTCATTTTCATGGGTAACCTGTATTGAAGGCAAATCTTTGACTCATTTGTCTTTCACATGTACACCAGCTATGTTCTCATTGTGTCTAGTGGCTGAGTGTTCACTTTGGCTGGATGCAACAACTTTGTTATATCAACAGCAAAAGCTGGCTACATTTACCCTCATGTACAATAGCATGTGTTTCCTATTGAGACACCAGATCCCCTGAAACTTTGATGTCTTGTTGAAGACAGATAGGAATACCAGCTGACATTTTCCTTCTTGTCTCCATACAGCTTTCAGATGGAATCAATGCAGGCCAAGGACTAGGAATTGAAATCATCGCTACCCTCCAGCTGGTTTTGTGTGTACTTGCCACCACAGACCGGAGAAGGACTGATGTCTCAGGATCAGCACCTCTGGCCATTGGTCTCTCTGTTGCCTTGGGCCACCTTCTTGCTGTAAGTTTTAGCTCTCACCATTGATACTTGCAATATTCCACAACAAGATGGGCCAGTGAAGGCAGATAGATAGATGATCAGCAGCATGGTAGTTTCATCCTTCTCCTTCCTCTTCAGAGGCTTTTTCTGCAACACATATGGCCCTGCTCCCTTGAGCCACGCAGCTGTGGCTGTAAGTGCTGAGACTGAACACTTGTGAGAAGGAGTGACTGCAGTAGGACCTGTTTCCCTGTTGGGATGGGGCAATGATGTGGCAAACAGTTTTTCCTCCTTTTTCTGAGTAAAAGCGGGTGGAATGAATGATGCTCTTTTGTACATCTGATCCATTCTGTAGGCAGTTGCTTAGCCTTCTGTGTAATGAAGATGCCATATGTGCCTCAGTACCTCACCATTGTTTCTCTTTTCAACTCCTAGATTGATTACACCGGATGTGGAATTAACCCAGCCAGATCTTTTGGCTCAGCGCTGATTGCCAACAACTTTGAAAATCACTGGGTAAGTTGAAGAAATTAGTTTAGCTCACAAGAGATTCTGCATATACACAGTCTTCAAGATCAGAAACATTTAAATCCATATCATTAAAACTGAGTTGGTGAACTGCTGTTTCTATGTCATTAAAAAAAAAATAATCTCATTTACTCCTCACTAAGACTGATAATTCCTCAAGCTGAATTTGTATGTTCAAACTAATACAGCTGATATTTAGTTATTTCCCATTATTTATTTAATTAATTTATTTATTTATTTTACTTATTTTAAACTTTAAAGCCTCATTGTACTGAATCCTGTTTTGAGCATATATTGCTTAAATGTAGTTTGCAAATTGTTACTGCTTAATCCAGTCAAACCTAATTTAGGAAGGCTCCTAAACACATTTATAAACTGAAGTGAATAATCCAATATTTGAAACCTAATAAAATGTTCATCTGCCTAATATTAAGTGCTTGCTTATGCACTTCCACAGATGAATGCACTGAAAAGACTATAGATTTTATGATTATTCCTTGTGGTTAAAATGAGGAACTTCATGAAAATTTGTTCATTTCAGTAAAACTGAATAAAGCAGGCTAATATAAAGCCCCTAAATGAGCATGTGTTCTTGAATATTTAAAATTTAGTTTGTTGCAACTTTTCTACTCATTTTGGCAGCTATTTGCATAAGAATTCATGGAAGTCTGGTGTTATTACAGCATAGTTCTGAAATTTTGGATATGGAAGCCATTTTAATATAAAGATTAAAACACAAAATGAGGACACTGTTGAAATGTTGTCATTATCTCCCTCTTAAACACTTCTATTGGGAAACTAAAATACTGTTGCTAAACAAGTAGCTAGTATTTTCAGAAATGTGTAGAAAAAATGTTTGCCTTTGTAGAGAGAGGGAGTAAAAAAGAAGGAGGGGTAGTAATTCATATTAAACCTCTGATATTGCTGAATAAAGAAAACATGTTTTCAGACCCAGTATCTCTTTTGCTGTATAGTTTCCTCAAAACTATCCATTATTTCTAATAAATTCAACCTATCCACTAAAACATTTTTATTACCTCTCCTTCCAAACTTTGTTTGCCTAATGTGGAATATCACTAGCTAAATAGCAGCTAGTAGCAAATTAAGACCCTAAATACGTCCTCAATAAGTATTACTTTTGAATCCACCTAAGTATCACTGAAGGTTACTGTGAAAAAGGAATCCAACACCTTTGCTACTTTTGGAAATTGTTCCCCCTCTCCCTGACAAATATAACTTGAGCAACAGTGATGTTTTACAATAGGTACATAATTTTAAATATCAGATGTTGACAGCATAGTCACAGGTGTCCACCTCTGGGTCTGTTGTCCAATTCAGGGTGCGAAATTCCCAGTTTCTTGCCTATGTAATTAAGTAAAAATTCAAGTGATAGCCTATACTTTTCATGTGTTCACTGGAAATATGCATAAAAACTTTGGAGGAGATTTTCAGAACAACTTCAAATGCATTAATACCTGGTGTACTAACTGGACTTGGACCTGTGTTCCAGATCTTCTGGGTTGGCCCAATCATTGGAGGAGCAAGTGCTGCCCTCATTTATGACTTCATCCTTGCACCCAGAAGCAGCGACCTGACTGACCGCGTGAAGGTGTGGACCAGCGGCCAAGTAGAAGAGTATGATCTGGAAGGAGATGATATGAACTCCAGGGTAGAAATGAAGCCAAAATAAAGAAGGGCAAGGGGAAAGGGGAGGGGGGGAGGGGGGAGCACATTGGTTTCTGAAGATTTTATCAGTGTTATAGACTTTTTGTAAACCAGCAAGAAGTACTTTGTTGTTTTTTGTTTATTTGTTCGTTTTTTAATTCATCATGGTTTTCCATTTTTTTGTCCCCAATCTTAATAACACTTTCATACCTGGGGTTTTCCAATTGCAAAGTCTACAGGCGAAGAATTCATTAGACGCTTGTGCATGAGGTACATAAATTGAGTTGAATTTTAACTGTTCCCCTACCACCAACAAATTTGCTGGTGTATTTAGCATGGCCAGTTCTCCCAGAACATCATGTAGTATTGATAAGTCTGTTTGCTGAAAGAACAAATATATAGAACAAAGAGCCATCTGTAGCAATAAGAGGGGTTTTGTACCAGAAAAAAAAAAAAAAATGTATTTACACAGACATGCAAGGCTAGTATTTAACGTCAGCAGTGCTTATAAAAAAATAAAAAGAAAAAAAATCTCGAATCATTTTCCAGAAGCATACTTTGGAAGAAAAACCCACAAATAACTATTACTTATGTAGAAGGAACCATAATTTTCTAAATGATTGATAATCTTCAAGAAAGAGGACCAGAAATGTTGTTGAGCAGAACAAGAACTTTCAGAGTCCCCAGATCTATTTACATTTTCCAGTGTTTCATCCTCTCTGAACCTGCATCCAGCCCACTGTGAAAAGAGAGAATATATGACCAAAAATGTATTGATATATGAATTCCTGGGAAGTAATAACTAGAAATGAAATTGGAAAGTAATAGTAAAAACGGCAACAGAACAGCATGGTCCTGATACTTAACAGGACATGATTGTTCCTGTGACTGTCCTGCTTTTGCTTGTCTTTTCTAATTTAACTCTACATTTGAAAAGAAACAGGATAAAAAAGAAAAAAAAATCCCCTTTCTTTCTGACCCCATTTTAATAGCCAGTGTTATGACATTCAGGGACAATTAATAGATATACACACAGTATATTTTCTAAAGAGTGACAAATACATACCTGTGTGTAAGTCCATTTTGGGGGTCATTCCTTTAGTTTTATATATATATATATATATATATGTTTATATAAATGTTTTATACAGAAAGTTTAGTATACTGTTTTGTAAGAAAATAAGAGCATAAGATAAGTGGAAAGAAATGCAGAAGTGTTTAGCAAAATAAATGACACTGGAAATGTAAAGAAAACTAACACTCTAAACAATGTGGAAGAGTATTTTGTGTTTTTGTTTTTGTGTGTGTGCTACTTTTGATTTCCTGAGTAACCCATAGCAGTAGCTGGTCTTACATACTAACTATAGAAGATAGGTCAAGCAGATATACTTGTTCTGCACTAAACCTTTTTGCATAAGAAACGAGACCCAGAGAAACCTGTATAAAAACTGCACACTTAACCATTCAGACAAGCACCCCAGACGTAATATGATGGGTGTCTCCTGATAGAGACAGCATGGAAATGAGAATTGAGAGAGGGCTGACATGGGAATTCATATAGGTTGGATCATTTCACTTTAGTTGAGCTGATGTAAAATGAAAAAAAAAAAAAAAAGAAAGGAAAAAAAAAAAAAAAAGGAAGAAACACCAGCAAACTGAAACAGAATGTGTTTTATCTTTCATGTTTACTTTCGGTGTCTTATCCCGTGTATTGTCTATGTACATACAGCATGATTGGATTTTGGGGTGGTTTAAAAATAAACAAAATCAGTTGTGCTAACACATGAAATGTTCATGATTCCTGCTTTTTATGTTGCTCTGCAACACAACGCAATTTCCTTTGCTATAGCATTTTCCAAGTGCCTACCTATAAGCATACAGCTTCCTCATGAAGGGAGCGGAGGGTCAGGCATTGAGCTCTGCTGTCTGGGGACAGCGACAGGACCTGAGGGAATGGAATGGAGCTGGGACAGGGGAGGCTCAGGCTGGGTGTTAGGGAAAGGTTCTGCACCCAGAGGTGGTCGGGCACTGGGACAGGCCGCCCAGGGCAGTAGTCATGGCACCGAGCCTGCCAGAGTTTGAGAAGAGTTTGGAAAGCACTCTCAGACATGTGGTCTGATTTTGGGGTGGTTCCATGTGTAGCCAGGGGTTGGGCTCAATGATCCTGGTGGGTACCTTCCAACTTGGGATATTCTATGACAATATGATTCTAACTCAACACCTATACTAATGGTAAAAGCATAAGATTCATGATTTGGTCATTGGACTACTTCATGCACAAATAAATGTTCTTGGATTATTTTCTTCCCCGAGATACAAAACATTGAGTACAAGCAATATTGCCATTGTATCAGGTCTGTAATAAACCTATGTCATGTTCACTGCTCTAGCTGCTGTTTATGATCATCCTGGCAATAAAGAAAATAGAAGAAAAGATATACAATAACTACTTTGCTAGTGAAGAGACTAAAAAAATAGGTCAAGGTAAATGATGTGTGATTTGTTGGTATATTTATTCACAGTGAAAATGTTTCCAGAGATCCTGAAAATTAAGAGAAAACACTTTACAACAGAATTCCAGCCTTAAATCCCCACTCCCACCCCCCTTCTTTTTAAAGAAGGAAAACCTTAATTGCTCACATAAAGTGCTTTTGTAGTACTTAGATCCTGACTTGAGAACAGTAGTTTCTAAA
The DNA here is from genome assembly GCA_011075105.1 of Heteronetta atricapilla. Classification (NCBI taxonomy): domain Eukaryota; kingdom Metazoa; phylum Chordata; class Aves; order Anseriformes; family Anatidae; genus Heteronetta; species Heteronetta atricapilla. The sequence goes on along the minus strand of CM021732.1, from coordinate 4,247,053 downwards.
CAATACAAAGCCATAGCTACTAATGGTCTCCCCACTCCTGGAACAAATGGTTTTGCTTTGTATTGCACAAGCACACTCAAAAGTTATCAGTATCCATTAAAATATTTGGAGGATACCCAGAAAAGGAATTAAAAACATGAAGCAGCAAGTATTGAAACCCACTATCAAATGTCAAGTGGAGAAATGTATTTACAGGAGGTCACCCAGAAACTCAGCAAAATCTCCCTGGAGTCAAGGGAAAACCTGGAACAGAGTTGTTTAAAAGAGCTCCCATTATGTATGCACTAATAGTTCCTGACTTTCAGGAACCAAGGATCATCTGGTTCTTACATGTTCCAGTACAAGACAATTTAGAAGAAGCCTAAGTAAGGTGCTTTGTATTCATCTCTGGAGGAACCCTTGCCACTCCATTGATTTTATACACAATCTAAGGAGATATTGATCCTAACTTTAGTCATCTATCTTTAGAAGTAAATACATGCTCCGCCTCCCCATTGTAACTGTGGCAATTTAATTTTAGATTTCACACTGCTCGACTCTGCGTCAACTTTTAACACATGCAAGGAAAGAAAGGCGATTGAAATATAACATAATGACAGCCAATAAGCCAGGAAGCTTCCATTGTCTTTCCATATCCACCAGCTGCACCAGTCACAATTCACAGCTTAATGTTTTTAAAATTTAAAATAACACAATAATACTAATAAGGAGTCACTCATAGTATTTCAGTGTTTTCCCTCCTTTTACCCAGCTGAAGCTGGAATGTGCCAAAAGTCACACAATAAAGTCACATTAAGAATATAGATGTTATGATTCAGTTGAAGTCTGGGATCTAGTAAACATCTGTGTCAAGAACACTTCTGAGTTTCATTTTAATTAAACCTGATGTCCATGGAAAGACCACATTTTTTGTTTATAAATTGTCAAGATAGTACAGAAATGATTTAGCCCAGAACTATTTATGGGGACAAATGCACTGTTATACAGGCTTTCCAAACCTTAAATGCAATTCAAACCTCTGTTTAAATAGGATCACTGATATGATAATCAGACAACTCCATATAACACTGGATGTCTGCCCTTGTGCATTCCTGTTCTTCTACACTCTGTATAAGCCATCTGCAGGGAGAGATGGGCTGGTAACTGTGATTCACAGAGCTAGTTAGCTACCTGGGCTTTTAGGGTCTTCAGATTCCCATTGTTTCTTTTGATGCCTCTGTCCTGAGGTACTCTGCAATTATTCTCTTTTTTCATCCTTTTACTTGGCCAGTGATTCCGTGTCAGGAACAGATAATCTGCAAACTTTACTTGTCTTTCACCAAGTAAGAATGTATCACAATTTTAAGGCTGGTTGATTTGACAAATATAGCTAAGGAATGTATAAAGGCTTCTCTGAGAATGTATTTGAGGAAGAAAAACCTGGAAGAACTGTGGGCAGAGGAAAGGATATGGAATGGTGCAGGCTTTCCTTTGGCAGACAGAGCAATCCTACAATTGACATAATCAATCCATATCTGGAGCATATTTCTGAATCCTTAATAGCACTGAAGTCTTATTACAGGATTCCCAAATGATGCATCCAATCATTACTGATTGCCTAGGAAATGTGCCTTCCTAAAGCACGAGTAATAAATTGTCTTTCACACTAGAGCCATCTCTAACCTGAATGACATCCAGACGACATACCTGGGCATGAGAAATTCAGTGTTGGGGAGACTCCAACTAATAAGTCAGCAGAGTATTTCAGCAATCAGGGATACCATGAACACATTAAATCTGCTCTGATGTTTGCTCTGTCTAAAATATCAAATCACTTCCACGATCTTGATCCTGATCTTCAAAATTTTCATTTTTGTAAACTGTGAACTTCTTCAAACACTATGTTGAAAACCACAACCAGTTCTTTGGATATTTACACAGAATAGAGGAAGATGAAATACGGAGAAGATGGAAAATAAGCATGTATAATATTATGAATGTCTACTACCTTATGAATGTCACTACCTTGGCTAGTTTTCTTCGTATCAAGATCCATTTTCTGTGGTGCAGATGGATCCTAAATTTTAGATGGAACCTAAAGAATTTCAGAATTAAGTCTAAACAGATGACCTCACCTCCCACTTCACATTGTCTCCTCTGACAAAAATACTTTGCACATGTGCAGCTTCCAAAAATACATATATTAGCCAAACTCAGCACTTAGCTTACCAAACAAGCTTCTTTGTTGAACATATTTCTTGTCCACACTAAGGGAGAGGAAAATAATGTCATGTATGTGACATGAAATAGAGCCGTCTCCAGCCATAAAGTACTGTTGGAAGTCTTGTGGGTTCCATGACAATAATGAAAAACAATGTGTAAATAGAAGAGAATAAAATAGAACATGGTGGAATATAACAATGATGTAACCCTTATATAACTCTGTTTATCAAAACACTCCAAACTTGTTAACAAAGGACGTCAGCCCCATTGCCTGTAATATTGTAATAAATACTGTACACCTCGGAATTCAGAAAAGAGGCAGAGCACAAAATGAACACAGAAATGAAGAATGCATGAAAGGAAGTGACAGATTGAAGATTGAAAAAAAGGCAACAAATCCACTAATCTGTGGGTTTTGTTAGTATTCAAAGGGAATATTCTTTTTTCACCCTGCTTGAACTATACAACCTATTGCCCTTAAGTCATGCCTATTTCAATAAAAAGTCTTCAACATTTTCAGTCTTTGTATTATGAGATTTATAGATTTTGATTAAAAAAAAAGAACCCAGAAACTCAACACACTCCCCTTTTTATGATCTCCTGAACTTCCTGATTTGTCATGCTCTATAATTTACCATGAATTGCCCTCATTGTGCCATTTCCTCCTTTCTGTTTCTATTCTTGTCTTAGGGCAAGAATTAAGCAGCTTGTGAAAAATGATCAATGTAATGATAATATTTGCCCATTTCTAAAAGCTTTTTTCCCCTTTATCTTTTTTTTTAATACACTTAATTTTCAAGGTCATGAGGAGGACTACTAACAGTTAATGATTGTCCCTTCATTTGACCAATTCTCCATTTACCCTGTGGTAAATTCTCTTTTTAGAAGGGTGTATCCTTACCCCTAGACAAAAACCTCAAAGGACAAGCTATTAATTATTCCCCACTCCCCCTCCCCCCATTTATTTATTTATTTATTTATTCTGCCATTGAATACAAACAGAACAATGTTCTCTGAAAGCAAGGGAGCCAAACAGCAGCTCTTGGCAAAAACTGGATGCTAAGTGCAATTGCTGGAAACAGCATACATTTTTTTTTTTTTTTTTCCTGAAGAGTAAATGGAGTACTTGCAGGTTGCAATCTGGGCAAAAGGCGGATGTGGCTATAAAAACGACAAGCTGTAGTACACACTTGCTTTCTTTAACTTTTTCTTTTTTCACCATTTCACATTATTATTTAAGAAAAATTAAAGGGAGAAGTGGAAGTGATAGATCTACCTATATGGGTCTCTGTATGGGAAGAAAGTTTGCATGTATTGTGCCTATTTTCATCTTGGAGTCAAATCCAGTTTGTTCCAAAATCTTTTTGCATTGTTTGAGGAGTTAAAGAGCTAAATTACATTCTTATCTAGCTTCATACTGTTTTGGATTGTTAGGGTAGTGTAAAGTGCCTTTTGTGATTCTGGAGAGCAGGCATCAGAATTTTCATGTCTGATCTGATCAGAAGAGATCTGATCTCAGCACTGGTGGGTTGTTAGTCAGGCACAGGAGTGAATTTTAGGCACTTACTTGAATCTGTGAGACCCTGAAAGATCTATAATATTTCAGTTTGATATGTTACCTTGTTCCCAAACAGCACTACCACATCTGTTGTTGGTGGGGAAGACAGAAAAATCTTACCAGAAGCTTTCTTTACCCAGTGGAACTCTGGTTATGGAGGTCTTGTTCCTTGCAAATCCACTTTAGTTCATCTCTGTTAATCTTCAAAGTGTGCTTCAATGTCTTTCTTTGCATAGGTTATTAATGAAAGACACATGAACTGACAGACTGAGATTTATTTGCTACAGGTCAGTATTTTGGCTCTAGGGTAAATTTTTCTTTCTTTCTTGTCATTGCTGGGCTGGAAGATTTACCTCTTTTTGCATTGGCCTTTGTCTAATCCAGGGGGAATGGTTTATGAATCTAGGTTCACTTTTCCATTTATGTGGCCCATAAGTAGAAGACTGGAAGGAATGTGAAACTTGCAATTCACTACTTAAAATAAATAAATAAATAAATAAATAATAAAATTTAAAAAATCAAGAAAGCTCACCTATCTTGTGATTGTCAAGAAAATTATTGCCATATGCTATTTAGGATGTTAGCCAAGGTTGACTATAGTGCATTGTACTTGAATAAAATCTTTTTATCTAAGGTGCTCCTTAAGGTGTTCCTTTAAAAAAGAAAGAACAAAAAAAATAAAATAAAAAAAAAAATCCCAGCATAGCATAAATCCCAGTGGTCATGCCCATGAATCAACTATGATTTTCTTCAAAAGTCCAGACTGTCTGCTTAGAAGAACTTGTTGCTTTGCTGAAGACATCATACGTTAATTACTCTTCTTTGGCCTTTGCCTCCCTCCTCATAAAGTCAGATGTTAACCTACTTCACAAGAGTCTGATGCCAGTGGTAATGATTGTGAAGGGTTGAGAAGCAATACATTCAGATGCAATGACTCTCTAGAAAGTTATTAATAAAAATAGTTGAAGTCCAGTCAGGCAAGACCCAACATTTTTCTTCAGATACAGAACACTTTTCTTAAGGAATTAATGGTTTCAGCTTGCAAATCTGCAGCTGGTTTCAGCTTGCAAATCCCTCCACTTAGTGTATTCTTCAGTGTTTAAAAATCTAACTTGACATTGTGTATATTTTCTGTTAAGGCAAAAATTTTGAATAACTGACTGAAATGAAGACAGTCCAGGTTAAGAAAATTAGAATGGATGTATAGAATATATATGTATAAACATATTTGATATGTTTACTCAAAGCATATCTAGGAGCTATATAACCCCTTTATATAGGAGTAGAAATCTCAAAATTAAAGTCAATAAAGAACTTCTACTTACCTAGAAGTTCCATCTGACCAGATGAAGACATCTGCTGTGAGTACCATTACATCTGAACTAGTCCTCCCCAAGAGAACTTTTTAGTTAACTTTTAGTTGCTAGAATATAACAAATGGAGAAAAGGGTACAGTTCATATAGTTATAGAATAATTTAGGTAGGAAGGGATATCTGGAGGTCTCTAGTTAAATCTCATGCTCAAAGCAGATCTAGCTTCGCTATTAGAATGGATGTCTGAGGGGCTTTTCATGTTAAATGTTGACAATCTCTAGTGCTGAAGATTTCAAAACATATTTACTGTTCCTGTTGGAAAAGGGAAACCACCCCTATTCGTTAACCATTCTGCCTCAGACTGTTTTTTTTATTATTATTATTTATGCCTCATAAGGATGTCTTTCCTATGTCTTCTGTCTCTTGTCTTTTTATTATTATTATTGTTATTTTTCTAAGCACCTTTCAGGAACATTTTTCCCCTTTTCTTTAAAACTCCTGTAAGTTGTGGAAGACTGTGATGAGGTGCTACTTTAACCTAATTTTTGTCCAGCCTAAACAAACTCAACTCCTTCAGGACTGCCCCAAACATCCTCTTTCTCCTAGAGGTCTACAGATGTTCTTTTAGACTCCATCTATACTAGAAAACTAAGACCAGGGCTTCTATCATTGTCCTGGTTCTGTTCAGACACTTTTAGTTCCTAGCGGGTGTAATTTAGCTCTATTTCATACAGTGCAGGTCAGGAGGTAGCACATGCCTAAGTTGATCTAAATGCTCAGTTTGAAAGAAGGCACCTTGGACTGGAAAGAGGAGAGTTTAGCTGTATGGCTGCAAATCATACTGTACTACTAGCTCTTTGCCCAGTAGACAGTCACTGGTCAATGTTATTTACTATTGAAAGCATATCCTGAATTAACTGAGCATGTCTCTGTGACCTTTTAGTAAAGAATGACTTGCTCTCAGTTGTCACGTCTCTCTGTCCAGTGTGTACATGGAAATAAGCTTTTAGAAAACTAAAATCAAATAAAGTAAATGACAGGTTGGTTAGTCTTGATCCTCTTGATATGGATCAAATGCAATCTGGGAATGTCTATTTTCAAATTACTTATAACTGATGTTCCTCACCGAGCCTTGGCAAGGTGTGGATCTGTTGGAACTTTAACTTCTGGCTTTGAGGGACTTGAAAGGCAATCTGTACTTTGTGTAAACTTTTAAGTGATTTAGGCACTTCAGACTTATGTGTTGGAGTTCTGTTATGTCCACTTTCAAGTATTGCCTTGTCACATGAGAACCTTTCACATGACTTTTCAAGCATTTTGGAATTCTATTGCTACTGACTATCTGTCAAAACATTCAGAGTGGTTAATTATTATGTTAGGGTTTTCACTGTATGAACAATAACTTCTTTCTTTCCTTAAAGGATTGTTTGTCCAGTTAGTCAGTTTTGTCCAATATTGTTAAGAAGCCTTGACTTTAGCTTCTCAATAAATAATAGCTGTTTCCTGAGCCCATTCAAACATTGAAATCATTGTTAATTTTTAATAATGGTCTTAGAAAAACTAAGAAGTTTCACCAGTGTATTTATTTTCCAAATATAAATGAGGGCAACTAATTTAAATGGTCCCCAATCCTATGGGCATAGCTTAGTAAATTCAGTTGAAAGTTTTGTATGCATAAAGAAAATGGAATGGGAATGAAAGAGCTGCAAAGTCTACGGATTTAATTAATTGCCAAAGATGAGTGATAGCTGAGATATGGAAAACACAGTGGGATCATACTCCGTTGTGGTAGGCATACTGTGCCGCACACTGTGCCAAACTAGATTCTCAGGCTAGCGTATGACTTTCATGTGACTCAGTAAAAAGTGTGTATGTGTAGGTGTATAAACTTTAATGCATGTGGCCATACATATGGAAAACCATGTATGTGGGCCAGAGTTATATAAAGTTACTAATGAATCTGTGTTGAACACACTTTTCTATCTCCTTTTACCTCAGCAAAGATTTAACACAGTTCTTAAGTGAGTTTTGATAAAGACTCAGACTGCAGTTGATTCTATATTCACAGGAATGATTCGGACAGATCTGTTTTATTTTGTTGTTGTTTGTTTCTTTGATTGATTAATTGATTTCTTGTGGTTTTACAGAAGAGGGAAACGATCTTTCACACTGTATTCTGCTAATGTTTCATTATTAATGTTTGAAATGGAATGGGATTCCATTATTCCAGAGATGTGTTTTGACTCACAAGCCAGGTCACCTAAATTTAGGTATTTCCAAAACAGGAGTGCACATGTGATTTTCTAAGCTTCCACTAAAGTCACTGGAAGCTTACTGAATTCAGTTAGCAAAGCATGAAGAGCTATTCAGATGACAAACATTACTGTTAGCTGAATTAACTGAAGACTTCACTGACAGTATTGATGAGGCCTTGATTAACTAAAAGGGTCTCAGTTACCTGTCTCACTTGCGTATTCCTATACGTATACATGGAAAAAGAATACCAATAGAGGACCTGTAGTTTTAAATAAAATATTCAAAAAATCATTACAAATAACAAAATAAGAGAATTTACAATACTTGACTTTGATTGTTACACTCTAGTTTTGAAAACTTGTATTTCAGTTTAACATCTTAAAGGCAAATACATAAATTAACAAAGATAAAATGTTCTTCCTTGCCATGATGAATTTAAAGTACCAGACAAGATATTCAGTGTAGTCTTGTCAAGAAGCCAGTCTGAGAAAGGACTTTCTATTTAATTGTGTCAACAGCCTTCTAATTATATATAATTTTAGATAGAAATTGTGTGGTACCAAGGAACATGGTTTAATTATGAAACTCAGTAAGACAGTTTGATCGTTGATGAAGCTGATAATCCTGAATGTCTTTTCCAATCTAGATGATTCTATGATTCTATGAGTACAGTATAACAGGTAAGAGGAGAACACTAGCATTTCAGTACATTGTTATGTTTCAAGATGTTAATATTTAACATATTCAATATGTTAATATTTTCAAGATCTTGGTCTTTCATGAGACATGGGACAAAATATCCAAGCCAAACTTGGACCTGGGAGTGCTTGGATCCTTACAGAAATGTAAGTAGGAAGGGCAACCTATGAACTGCTAGGCTACACAGTTTTCTTTCCCAGATTCAGCTGGTATTTCGCTGGGTTGGCTTAACTGATGCCTGGTGGCTATATATTGAAGGATGAATCCTCCCTGTCTCTCCAGAGTTGAGATTTCCTGGGAACGGATCTTCCATTAAACATCCTCGTTTGCACAAGATCAGTCCTGCCTTCTTCTCTGCTGTTCTTCAATCCCTCAGGATCCCAGGGATGTTAACGGGGCCTTGCTGCTTTGTACAACTCTGTTTAAGGCAATCCCCAGAATTGTAGTGGCTAAAGAAAACTGTCTGCAACCTGGGGTGTTAAAAATAGAAGCAGATGGCTGGAACTCTGCAACCAGCTGGGCTGCAGTTAGCAAAAGCTCGTGAAAGATTTTAAGGTCAGTCTTGCACTGTGGGAACAAATATGTCGTGTTGCATTTGAACTGAAGGCTGAGAAATGAGCCACAGCGGGAACTGTTCTTTGATTTTTATTTTATTTTATTTTTTCAGACACTATAAGGAAGGTTGCTCTGCTTTGTTCCCTTCAGCTCAGCAGACTGGAGATGTGACTGAGTTTGCTGCAGAAGAACAAGAAGAACATCCCAGGTCAAAACACTATCCCTTTTGCATCTCTGCTTTTCTCTGCACCCTGTAACTTTTCTATCTTCTTTGATTGCAGGTCTTTTTTGTTTATTTATCCCAATATGATTTGCCTTTCTTCTGCTTTATACCTGACCGTATTGTTGGATCAGTAGTTTTGCTAAGTACCTGGCCCTGATGGTAGTGGATTTCACATTTTGTCACTGCCTTAACAGGAATTTGTTCTCTCAGCTGACATTTGTTCTGCAACATCTTTCCACTTTGCCTGTCAGAGCGTATGTTCCTCATCCATCAGCACACCTCACAAACAGGAACTGTGCTGCTCACATCTCATTCTTCCCAAAGGGCTTCTGGCACCTTCTGTATTTCAGAACATAGTATCTCCCTGGAACACTCACTATGCTCTGGATATACTCCATCCTGCATCAAACATGCTTCTGAACCTGAACTCTTGTCCCTCTTTCTATACTTTTTTTTTTTTTTTAATCCCCATTTCTCTCAGATCATCACTGAGTCCAGTAATTCCATACCCCTACTTGGCAAAGGACTTGAGCACGGAGCTGGATTAAAGCCCAGACTGCCAAAAGGAGACATTTGGGAGTAAGGAAAATTTACTAGTCAAACATTGGGGTAGAAGCTGAAGGAAGGATAAAAATGATTAGCACTTGAAGAGACTTGGGCTGAAATACAGACAGCCTCCATGGAACAGCCTGGTTAAGGCAATCTCTAGGCACTTTGTAGACTACCTAACTTTCACTTATATACATTTTTTCCCATGTTTTCAAAGCTCTTACTTCTAATGTTTCTTCAGTTGTCAGATACAATGTACCTCCAAGTTCCTGACTCCAAATTTTCACTAATCACCTCCACAAGTGTTGCAAGAAATAATACCATGGCCTGAGGAGTCACTGGAGAGTGAAAGGCTGGAAAAGGAGCAGATGGAAAAGGGAAAGGCTAAGTTTGGATTCTGTTAATGTGTGGAATTGCAGAATCTGGTACTAACCAGGGACTAAGGCAGTGCAAATAGCTGTCTTGAATCCAGGCTGGCCCCACTGAGATGACAAATAATGTATGTTTTCCTTTAAGTCCTTTGAGGAACACTAGCTCTTACCATTAAAATGGAACATGCTTTCACCTTATCCTTTCCCTTGCTGGTGTCTTGGGACCCTGGTGCCTGGGGTCCCATGTGCTATAACATGGATATCTCAGTACGAAATTTCCCCCTACTCCTTTCCTCCTGAAATATATGTGTGTATCTATATAGGCCTACAAGTGTTGTCTAATTACTTCAGGTACAAAATGCATGGGAAAGGGTGGTAAGAGATGACTGAATGGGAGGAGGGTGGATATACAACTCTCTTTGGAGGCAGGAGGCAAGAAACCAAAAAATTTAATTTATGAAGTTAATCTATTGGTTCTTAATGTGTTCCAGAAACACACAACACATGCAGATACATGTACCTGCTGTCTGGGTTCTGATTTGCTATAGCCGTTTTTCGATGGTACTATGCATTTACTTAGCCTTGATCAACCTCTCCTTGTGTTTTCCCTTCTCAAAATTTCAGTACAGCTCACAGAAGTACAGCGTTGACCAGGACTATACATGATGGAGCCTTCTGTTTGTTTCCATTATGCATTAATTTCTTTATATTTTCTTTTGTCACAGAAGAAAGCAAACTTCCCTAAATAGATTGGGTTGAAAAATGTGTCCTAAAGCATTTTATATACTTGGTTTTCCTTCTTATTTTTTATATGGGGCATTTTTATAGCACACTAAGCAGTTACTAGCTGCCTAACAGCTGGCTGAAAATACCTGGATGTTCTGCTTCATTTTCCTCTTTTACCCAACCACCTCATTAGAAATCAAAGTGCCTACAGAACTTGGTCTGATAAATAAATGGGAACACAGCACAAAATTAAGTACCTGGTGGCAAAGCCCACATCCAGCTAATGACAAACATTCAATGAAGTTGGAGTGACTAAGCCTGTATGAGCTATCCCTTTGCTGCTAGACATCTACAGAACATTTTTTGTTGTACAAAAACAAAGAGAAAAGCACAGCCCCAGCCTGTCAGGCCAGAACCTGAAGCTTGTGAACCCCTTGCAGATCATTACCAGTGCAAATCTGTGCGCAGCAGAAAATCACACCATAGGGTGGATACATTATTCAGTCTGTTGCTGGCTGGCATTATGGCACAGGGGAACACACCTCTTCATCTGAGCTATGAGATGGACAGGAAATCTAAATCCAGTGTTTACTCCACTATCAACCTGTAACAATTTTCTCCTTAGATTAAGTTATTTCAGGCCCCTATGAACCTGATAGAGATTTGTCAGATAACTTAAAAACACCGTCTTGGTCTGAAATGAAGCCAAGAAATGACGACTAGTAGGCTATGTTGCAGTTGCGACTGAAATGTTGACAATGGTTGATATGGGAGAGGGAGGCTGGAAGAATGAGACCGAGAGGGAAGTATTGCTGCCCACACAGATAAGTCATTTCATGTAAAAGCTTTGCCAAGCAAAAGCTCACTGTAGTGGAAAGTGCATTTTGTATTCAGCCTTCACAGCTGCTGTGTGTCAGAGTCCTATGAGACAATTGCTCTCCTGCGCTGAGGTTGTTTATTACATTTAGCTCCTTTGGGTGCTTCTTGCAAAGCATCCTTTTTACTGTCTGGGAAAGGGCTGAACACAGCACGTTGTGACTCAGCTGAGGAGAAGTGCCCTTTGAAGGCCATCAAAAAGCAGCCTGAAGATCTCAGGGAGAATAAGATAAGTAGGGTTTGCCAAGCTAAGAGTAAATTGCCAGGATGATGGCCTAAGTGTATTGAACACAGTGAGGTTTCTCCCAGCAATTGCCCTTCCCCTTCTCAACTTTTACCAAAATCAAAGGTTAATTTGTAGATCTCCCAGTGTGACAGAGACAGTCTTGGGATGGAGATTTCCCTCCTCCCTCTCCCAAAACTGGCTCCAACAAGGTGCAGAGACCCCTCAATGGTTTGACAGACTGCTTTCAGTGCCATCCAAGTGCATTTCTGGGTTAGACCCTTCTCCCTCTTAGTGGAAAAGACAGCCAACCTGTATCTGTACAAAGTGTCTCTGTGTTGTCTCTTTGGCATCTGGACACAGCTCGTTATTAATCAGTCTGAAGGGCTCCATTCTTTAAAAACATAGGTCCTGCAAATGAGAATAATAAGGAGAGAATGAACCCCCAGTGACTTGCCAGGGTATTCAAATAGATGGGATGTTCAGTGTCGTTTCTCCATCCCTCCTCCTGAAACACTGGAAGGGAGGGCTGCCTGCTTTTAATGAACATACCCAGTGAAAAAGGGAGCAGGGGCAGGAAGACAGTCTTGGGTACCACCAGGGTTGTAGACAAAGAAGAGGTAAAACTAATGTTTTCAAAAAAAATCTGTAAATATTTGTAGTAGTCTTCTTATACAGACTCAATACCAGTCTGAAAGGCTTTGGCTGCCTCTCAGCCACCAAGAGTGGGAACAGGTGTTTGGGTGTTTCAAATTGGACCAAGGCATTTTTTGACATCTCAAATAAATGTGCAGCTTCCATGCATCTTCTGGAGATTTCCTGGTCCCCAGTGTCACTGTCTTATCTCAGTGCTTGAAATGGTGTGCGGATGTGCCTGTGTGAGGGTGTGTGTGCATGTGTATATAGGAGTGTTTGCAAGTGTACATATCTATAAATATCATTTCCTAGCCAAGGTCAAGACTGCCAAGTGCCAGCTTGGTATTAAGCCAATATTGTTGTGTTCTGGGAAAACACACAGCGAGAACTTGTATTTGGGTTATGATAAGAGTTCAATTTAATCATAACAGAAGCCAAGTCATCCCATATTAAACCTTAATGCAGGCTGTGATAGCAGTGAACTCGAAGCAAGTAGTTTACAAAGAACATGAGCTAATGTCTAGAAAATGGGAGCAGAGGAAGGGCCCTGGATTTTGCTTCTGGCCCAGTCACCAATTCCATTTCTGGTCTTAGGCAGGCCACATTAGGCAATATTTGCTATCCTGGAGAAGAAAGGTATGATGTCCAAGTAAGAGCTGGCAAACAAAATCAGAGAATGTTTTCAGATCTTCAGAGCACTCTAATGTCAATCCACAATATGCACCTAAATATGAATGTACAAGATTAGCACCCAAGTTTCATTTATTTTCCCTAGGGTGGGATTTTCAAAGACACCGGACTGGATTAGGAACACAAATCTGGATATTATTTTCCATGGACTTCTGCTTCTGAAAACCTTGCTTGTAATATGTTATTGCCTCTGTTTCCCTCTCTCTGACTTGCTGAGTATGCCTATGCCAAAGGAGCAGAATGTACATGGACATTAATTACCCTTATTTATGCAGCAATTAGAACACTATCAGCAAGCTCTGCCTGATTATTTTATTATTAAAACTGCAACAATAACTTTTTATTATCTCTGAAAGGTTTTGTGAAGTTTAATTACTTCCTGACTCGTAAATACTCTGAGCTATAGTTTCAGATCATGTTTACTGTTATTATTTGATTGACAGGATGAAGTTAGAGACAGTATTTATAGCTTATTACAAATCTGTGTCATGGTTTTGGCTGAGACAGGGTTAATTTTCTTTGTAGAGGCTCATAAGATGTTGTTTGGGATTTTTGATTAAAACAGTGGTGATAACACATCAATGCTTTTAGTTGTTGCAGAGCAGTGCTTACAGAGCCAAGGACTTTTTAGCTTCTTGTGCTGCCCTGCTGTGAGATGCCTGGGGTGCACGAGGAGCTGGGAGGGGACACAAACAGGAGAGGTAACCCAGACTGACCAGGGGACATCCCATACCGTATGGGGTAATGCTCAGTAACAAAAGCAGAGGTACAGAGGGAGAACATTTGGAACAATGGTGTTTGTCTTCCTAATAAACTGTTATGCATGATGAGCCCTGCTCCCCTGGGAGTGGCTGAACATCTGCCTACTGATGGGAAGTAGTGAATGAATTCCTGGTTTGGCTTTGCCAAATTTCTTTTCTTTTTTTTTTTTTTCTTTTTTTTTTTTATCACTCTCCTTCATAATGTTATAAGTGCTCTGAGCAGATGAAGATACTGCTTATATTGTTTTGTTCTTTTTAAATACAGTTTCCAATCCACTTGTGTCCTTTAACCACTGGGCTGGCACTGCTCTGATCTCACTGAAGGTTTACAATAAACCACTTTGTATAAACAGTGCTCTCCCTTCCTTCACAGCTGTTGCTCTTCACCCTTTTGAAAATTATTGCTCAATCTCTCATCTTTGGTTGCAAGATTTTCTTTTTGCCTGAGTCAAGTGGAATGAACTTCTGACCTTTTCAAACGTGGGAGATAGACCTAGTAGTAAAGGACCTAACGCACAAACTGACACATTCTTGGGAAACTGTCAGGGTTGCAAATTTATCACCTGACATCTGGTAATTGCCCATATACGTCCTGTCAGTGTGAATCAGATGAAACTACCAAGGGATGAGTTAATTCACACTCAGATCTGGTGAAAACACAGCTTGCACAAAAGTCTATGAGAACAGGCACCTTTTACCCAGTGGGCCAGAGCTTGGTGTGATGAGGTGAAATTTGAGGACCATTTCAGCTTGTAAATTATTGGTGAGAGTTCACAAAACACTGATTGGCATATTCTGGTCAGACAGAATTTTTCACTATAGCTGGTAGAGTAAATCCAGTTTGCAAAATTAATTAGTATACCTTGAATTCATTATTTGAACCTAAGGAGCAGAGCTTATGAGGCACAACAAGGTACTAGGGCTGCCCACTGCTTCTACTTAAAACTGTCCCTATTCACTTAAACAGAAAATGTCTTGTAACAGAACAGAGGGTCAGTGATATGGCCCAGGACTCATTTTTCACCTATTTCTATCAATAAGGTAATGTGAAAACAAAAGGAAACTGGACTCTTGTAAGTTGTGCAGTTTATGCAGCAGATGAAAGGTCAATTTTTTTCTTACTTTTGGGCAAATGAAATTCCAAAATAAAAAATAAATAAATAAACAAGCAAACAAACTGATAATCATAAATGCTGTCTATAGTAAATGGAAAACAGACTTAAAAAAATGAATGTGCATACACTCATACATCTCTAAAAGAATGTGCATACTATGATAACATCTAGGAAAAAATATTTCCTAAAAATAAATAAATAAATAAATGAAAATGTCAAAGTTAAAACTGGTTATATGTGTGTTGAAAACCAAAAAAAAAAAACAACAACAACCAAAAAGCTACAAACCAAACACAAAAACCAAAAGCCAGAACCTTCTTCTGGAAGGTTTTCAAAATTTACTTTGCACACTATAGCTCCTAGAACCAACTTCTTTCTGTAGTGACACTCAAGAGTTTCAGTAACACCATGTGAATGTGTGATCAGAGGCAAACATTGATCTAATAACCGTGGTGAGATGCATGATTTCAACACCAAAGTCTGCACGTATGGAGACGCCCTTTGCAGTTGAGAATGCAAGTGTCATGTCCCACAAATCAAGCCATTTCTGAAACTTTACCCTCTTACCCCCATCCAAACTCCAGATTACTTAGTCATTACTGGTTGGTGTGTAAGAACTACGCATCAAGAATAATTTCACTACTTGCAACTTCCCAGAGAATGAGATACGCACCGTTTCACTAACAGAAATGGTGAATCAGACTGGAAGGCAGATTTCTGTGTCTTCCTTGCTGTTCACATAAGGGGAAATGTGTATTTCTTTGCACTCCTCAGTGCAAAGCAACACAGCTCACTGCAACTACCAGCCGTGTGAAACACTGCTTATTGCTATTACACAATGAATGCTGAATTTTCAATTACCGCTTGTTGATGCTGATTACTGCACGTCATTGCAATGTGTCATGCATTTGTGCGTGACAAATAATGCAGTTTTTGAACCTCCCTGCTCATCCAGCAAAAACGTACCAGAGGAGAATCACCGCTGCCACAAGTTCTGCCACACTTCTATCTGACAACACCAACTTCCCAGCAGTGGACTAGATTTGTAAATAGTTTCCTGCCTCTGACACCGCTTCTTTGATAAGGTTACCAGTCTGCTTTGTTTGCAGTTTATTTCTTCCTGCACAAGTCTGTGCCCCCACCTTGGTATGGATCTGGTGTTTTGTTAACACGTGGGTGTCCTGACACAGGGAGAGGGGAATCAGAGAGGGAAATTACTACATTTCCCCCTTTCTGATCAGAGAACAAATAAGGAGTTTTATGACTTTTACTATTTCAGATGTCAGTTGGTCATACTGTCCATTCCCGATAGTGTGGTTCAGTCATTCTCTACACTCTCCTTTTGATTTTGTGAGGAACAAAGCTAGGAAAACCACAAAATCGAGATAATGCCCTCAGTCCAACTTCCTGCAGGCTTTTGATCAGATAGGAGAAAATAATGGTAGAGTCAGTTTCTTTTGGACAAAAACGTTAAATATTTCTATACAGTTCACTGATCTGAAAACCCCAGAGCTACAAAACTGATCATTTCAGTGAGCAGCAGGGGCTAGGGAGCTCCAGAGAAGCTGCAGGCACAAGTCAGCTGAAGGTCAGGATGCAACAGGTATGGCCACATAACACTTCAAACACGTTAGGGAAAAAGTGAGAGCAATACTTGTAGGTGGAAGATGAAAGATATCAGCTCTTCCCAAACATGGTCTCTTCATGCAGGCCTTGCCTGAAGGAGTTAAACTCCTTCCTGAGTCCCTGCTGGCACAGCTGCTATGGTGCACATGACACTAAGATAAAATAAAAAATATATTTCACTTTACTTCCTCTTTTTGAGCATATGTTTCTCTGTCAGTTTTTGAAATACCTCAGTAACTGCAGATTCAAGTTCAAATGAGTCTGCAAGAATGAAGGTACTGATGTGCAGCACAGCTTGAATCCTTGCATGAACTCCTTTGGGTCTGCTGGGCAGAGCTGTAGCTGCAATAATGTGTAAAATGCTCCAAGTTGTTTGTTGCTCTCTTTATGCCATCATCAGGTGAAGTGTCATGGCCCTTTTGATCACATTTAGGTGTTAACAGAAGAGCAGCCTTTAACATGGCATTCAAAAGAAACCTCCAAAATTAAGTGGCTCTGCAGAGCTGTTTTTTCTTGGCTCTGATCTAGGAAAAAAAAAAAAAAAAAAAAAAAAAGAAATATCCCAGGATTACTTTTATTACTTTTTAAGGTTCTGTTATATTTTCCTTCCGTTACCACACACTTGTAAACACTGTAACTTTGCTATTAAATAAGACAGAGGGACCAGAGGGAGCTCAGAGAAAGCTGTTAGAATGAAGAAGCTGGGCAAATAAGACCTCCGAGAGAAGCTTTAAAGAACTGGGCATGTGATTCCAGACAGAAGAGAGGTGATTAATTGGGAATGGTAAAAAGAGATGTTACAAAAGAGACAAGCATCAGTTATTCCCTCTCATCGTTACGAGTTTACAAGACAGCAGGGAGGCATTAGATTGAATATTAGGAAAAACTTCATAACTAGAAGTATTAGGCTGTGGAGTTGGCTGCCAAGGGAGAGTGTGAAACGCTATCAGTGCAGATCTTTGAAATTCAGCAGACATCTGTCATACAAGAATTAAATCATCATTGTCATAGTGTTAGAAGAGGGGTTTCAATAGTTGCCTTAGTTATTGTAGCTAGATTGAGGCTTGCAAAACTGGTATTTGTAGTTATGGGTAATCCAAGAGAAACCTGTTCTGTTTGGTTGGTTGGTTCTTTTGTTATTCCCTGTGTTTATGGGGGACTGTAATAATAAAACAACTGGTACTTATTGTTTTTGTTTTGCTATTTATTTGTCACTGAAAGACATCAAAATGTGGCAAATATAATGTGTAGGTGGATGAGGATCTGCAAGGACAATATAGAAATGTGTTGATATACTTCAAAGAGGTTCATCAGTTATGGAACAACTTCTTTTGGAAGATTTTCAATTAGATGTGACATTTCAATTTTATGGGAAAGATGCAAGGCTCAGAACTTGTCCATGGATGAACTTCTTGAGCTAGTTTCATGAGTATCACTATTTTGATAGATATCTCTTCCCTTTTTCGCCAGAGCAAGTATGGATGTTATTTTTCTTACTTAGGGCTTTAGTCAAGGAACACATATACTTCTGGGAGGTACTAGAAGCTTTGTGGAGTAAGCAAAGAGAACAATGTTGACAAATTCTAATTTTTATAGATAGTGCTAAAGAGTGGGAAAATAGAGAATTTGTAGAAAATAAATAAATAAAGAAAAATAAGTTCTTACAGAGAGAACCCCTGAGAGTATGCAAAGTCCTTGTTAAATGATGGAGTTAAGTGTCTTCAGGGGTCAGATGGCATAACAATTAGATCACAGATATCATGCCCTCTGTGACATGATGATCCTGCAGTCTTAAAACTAATAAGTTGTCTAGGTCATGTCTGGGATAGAATGAACAAGTGCAGAATCCTGAAAAACTACTAAAATGTTTGGAAAAAAGTATGCCGTCACACTGGCAGTTCCAGAGAGACACAAATCACTGCAACATGCTGGGGCTTGGGACATGCTTACCGAGCCCTGTTCAACACTATGCAGCACTATCAGAGAAGGTCTCTGGATCTCATTACAAAATAACAGACACTGCAGCTAATCCAACTTCTGGATTACAAAATAACAGACACTGTGTCTAATCCACCCCTTACAAATTAAAACATTGGCATATCAACATTAATTTTCCTCCTAAATCCAATATATGGCACGACACCAGCCAGTGTGAAGAAAATTAACTCTATCCCAGCCGAAACTAAGACATTAAAAAAAAAAAAAAAAAAAAAGAGTAAATAGATTGAGGCTGGGATGGCAAAAACAGTTTTTGTTTATTGGGCTAATTTCATTTTGGGTCTTTCTCCTGAACCCTGAAGATAGCTTCATGATTCTAATTATATAGTCTTCAAAATTAAAATAAAACACTGAAAGGGGTTTTCAACCTGTACATGAAAAGACATTGAATCTGATACCTAGTTACACACCTGATGCTACAGTCATAGTTAGAATGTATTCTCCCCCCAAAGTTGAAAATATGTAATACCTATCATAATTTACCCCATCTTCACAGTCATTAATACGTTCATTTTCATATATTTCATTTTTTTCCCCTTCAGAAAGCATTATGCCAGTATTTCCCTAAGGTGAACAAATTGTTTGAGCTGAGAACTGTTTCTATAGTACTTAGGTTTGTAAAGAGAGATTACTCCCATGTTATTATGTCATTTCCTCAAATAAGGGTCTGTGTTGCAAGATAGACTAGTTAATTATGGTTCCCTTTTCTCTTTAAGCATTCCTGAATTACCACGTTGTGTAATTCCTCAGTTACTACTGTGTAATCAAAATAATAATATGTTTCTTGCTCTTCTCATTATTACTGTAACCAATGCAAACAGAACCCCTAATTTTTGGCCAAACTTTTTACAGTTTTAAGCCATCTGCAGAATAACCACAAACTCAGGCTTATCTGTGGTCCCAGGACCACCATGGGTGAACACTTGACTTAACTCATCTTGTGCTGGTGTTAACAGTGCATAGTCAACATCATGACCACCACTTGGGTATTGCCATGTTAACTTTTGGACTGCATTAAGAGCTAGCTCCTCTTCCAGTTTGAGCTCCCATTCTGCTGGGGACTGTATACATCTGATTATTAATTTCTAAGTCCCTAGACTTAAGATTGAAAAACAAGAAGAAAATATAAAGAAACTCACCCAAGTTTTGTTTGATGTTCCTTCTAGAGATGACTCACTTTAATCTAGAAAAAGAATGTCATAATTAGACTTTTAGGTTAGGGACAAGAGCCACACTGAGATTTGGACATCGTATTTTCTGCATCTAAATATAGGTATGCAGGAGATGAAATTTCTGGCCCAGGTGCTCAGTTTACTTGTCCTAATATGGCATCTATTGATATTTGAGAAACCTCAGGTTACTGAAGACACCCACACTGGTGGATCCAGGGAGCATCTGTACTGCTCCTGACCAGATGGAAGCTAAATAGGATGAACTAGAACATCTAAGCTATCAATAGCCACATATGTTCAGGTAACTGAATCCTGTTCCAGATGTCAGAACACACATTAAAGTCCATGGCGATCTTTTCAATATGTAAGGAGGCAATTTTCCATTAGGAAGAAAAAAAAAAAAAAAAGTCACTGCCAAAAGAAAGAGATTCAAGCATCTCTAATAGGCAGGAGTCAAATCACACAATTGGTAAATCAAGATCACAAGATAGGAGCAATCTGTGTGTTTGCAGCAAAGAGAATAAGGTTTGGTAATGGGCAGCACAGAGAGAAATAGAGAGGGACCATGAGGTCCTAAATCCCTTTTTGTACTCCTGGTTCCCAAGGTAAAAATAGACTGTGCAGTGGCTCAAAATAAATAAATATCATTTTTTAAAACAAAAACAAAACAAAAGCCTTTAGTTTATGCTTTTCAAAGTAGATTTAATTACCAAAATTTCTTCCTTGGCAAAAATAATAAAATCTTTATTGGTGATTAGCAGCTGGTAATGAAGTAACTATCCATCTGCTCTTAATTAAAAGTAAATGCTCTTTCATCTGTGATTTTTACTTAATGGCTGGTCAGGACAACAGCTGTTTATTAGAATGTAGTAAGAAAAATCATACTTCACTACTGGTCTGCTCAATGAAAATATAAAAACAAATTTCTGTTTCTGTGGGGCTTTTTAGCTTATTGTTAACATCCTACTGCTGTAAATGATTCCCTGTATTGTGTGTGGCTGTACTAATAACTGTTCTATTCTTTATTAGACTTTAGCAGTCAGAAACTAGCACATACTTTGCTACATGCTCTTCTGCAATTCTTTGGTATTAACACTAGTCCAAAATGCCTACTATCATAACATTTTCTCTAAATACGTCTTTCTATAAGAAAGTGTTTTATTATGTTATTTTCCACATTTTCTATTGATAATGTACATAAATAATCAATTACATTAACACAGAAATTTATTTGTGATAATGTGACGCCGTATCTGCTCTACACTTTTCATGATCACTGTTGTTTCTCACTGTGAAAAGAGGAAACAGAGAAACAGGTAGCAGACAAAGTCCCCTGTGTTCAGCTAACTAATACATAGACTTTAGCTTCCACAAGATATCTTGAAATGCAGAAAACTCATGCTATCATGGAAATAGGCAGAATTCTCCCAAGTACAGCACCATCTTCTGTCTCCATTAGCAACATGGTCCACCAAACATTTCTAGCCATGGTCCCCTCACAAACATTCTCTGCACCAGTGAGATTAGATGAATCCCTATGAGAGGAGAACAACTCTGGGAGAAGGATCAGCTAAGGACAGGATACTGCTCTTCAGAGTATTGTGTATCAAGCACACAGAGGTTTGCTCTTTACTAAGTGTGACTGAAAATCCTGTTCCCCCCAGCTAGTGCTAATTTGGTAGGAACTGTTCCATTAAATTCATAGAGTAATATTAAGCTTGATACCTTAATCTTGTTTGTCACTTTAGTGAAGACATTTTGTGATTTTATAAGATTTGTAACATTTGCACAATGGAGTTCATACTGAAATTCATCTCAATGGCATGGTAAGTAGTGCCAGATTTTTATTTGTTTCCTAAGGACTTTCTCCCATTAACTTCTAAAACAAAACAACAACAACAACAAAAAACTTTCTAAAAAAAAGGAGGAAAAATTAAATCAATTTTCTTTGCCAACTTGAACAAGAAAAGTATTACTGTTAATGAACAGGAAATATTGCACATGTATAAACTTATAAATTTATATACCTCTTATCCCCTGTAATTCTTATTTGTTTCAAAGGCCATTTACTCTGCCCACCCCTGAAGAGATCTTTGTTGGCACTGCACTTTGAGGATCAATCTCCTTTGACTGCTGGAAGTCCTTCAAAGCATAGGGCAGCATGGCTTGAAGAGATTTCAAGACATGAACCAATCCACTTTCCAGCCCCAAGGCAGTCTCAGTCATCACTCCCATGGGTGTTTTTCGGACACTTTTCAAAAGACCTTAAAAGATGGAGAATCTACATTTGCTTCTTGTGGTTCATCAAAGGCTATACTGATTTTACTGTAAGAAATATTCTTTGCAGACATCCCATCCACAACTTTCCTATGGTAGCTTTAGCCAGTTTCTTTTTGTCCTGTTTGACATGGGCAAGATTATTCCTGTTGCATTTCAAAAGGTCTTTTTATAATACAAAACTTTTCATGTGTTCCCTTCATCTTCTCTTCTTTTGGCAAAACCATGCTGCAGTTATGCTGCAGTTTCCTGGCCTCTCCTTGAACACTTTTCTTTGCTCTAGAGTCTATCCAGCACATCAAAGTCTTTCTTGAATGGCACTTCAGAAAGAGCTCTAACATTGATCAGTCCTCTTGTTCTAGCCATTTGACTGCCCACCAGTATGAAGCATTGTTTTATACATGTAATAATTGATACCCTCATTTATACACCCCATAATTTTGCCTTTCTGTCCCATAGCATCAATGACATCATTTACTTACCCTTTTATCCACCTTGACCCTCAGATGCTTTCCTCTAGAGCTGCTCTTTAAACAGCACCTTCGTCCGTTGTGTTTGTGTACTTGATTTTCTACAGCCCAGTATTGCATTTTGCAGTTGTTTCTGTTAAATTATACCCTAAAAATACTCATCTAGAAAACTGATTACTTTCTTCCTCTAATGTTGGAATTGTTGGAATATGACTAGCAAATAATAATGGGCGATGAATCAAGCAAGGACCATTTTTAGATCTTGCAGGTTCTCCATGAGCAATTGATTAAATGAGAACCAAAAGAGAGAGTAATTTTGGATAATATAATGATAATGTTTCTCTCTGTCTGGAAAAAGCATTTTTGTTGTTGTTGTTAGAAATGCACATTCTGTTCAACTGAGCCAACTTTTCTTTTAAAAATTGAATTGAATATCCTCAACTGAAAAATTTTAAAGCCTTTTTTATTGATTCCAGATAACAACTAGATTTTGAAATGAGTGTTTATTACATCCATCTATTGATGTAAAGCCCAAATAAAGGGGAACAGGAGAAACCTGTAAAAAAATAAAGACAGAAAATTTCTGATGGTCTATACTAGAAATTTTGAAATCTTCTGCAGAACTCATAAGAAATAGGGGAATATTTTAAAGACAATTTTTATTGATTATTTGATTAATAAATAATTTTGTTAAAATTTTAAATTAATACTTTTGTTATTTTTTGTGCCACAATAGACAGTCAGTGGTGGACTTTATACAATAGTTAATCAATGGACAAGTCAAACAAATGATTGTTCAAAGATTTTTTCAGAGGAGAATGATGTTCCCACCTCAAAATATGAAATAAACCCATCATAGCTGATAAACATGTACTTTTTTTCTTATTCTTACAAATAAAACCTGATGTTATAAAGTTTTGTTTTACAGTTATATTCAGGTATTTTGGGTATCAAACAAACAAACAAGCAAACAAAACCCAAACATTTTCTTTTCAGCTTCTTTTTTGTTTTTCTAATTTTTTTTCCCATCTGAAATTGAAAATTTCCTTGCTCCAAAATTTCTATTTGCACTATAAAACAAACAAACAAACAAACACATATATATTTAACTTTTTCAAGCTCTGGGTATTTTTGTAAGTGTCTGATATCATGTAAGTTTTATGAAATATGTTGTAACTGATGAAGACTTTTGTAGACTATCTGGCAGAATAAAAACCTTCTCAGTACATTATCATATGAAAACTAAGAGCCCTGCCACTGAATTGTAGCCTTGACTTTTCTTAACAAGCATATGGAAGGAAACTTTTTAACGTGTAAATAAGAAAGTTGAGTCAAATGTCACTGACTTAACCTTTCAGTGTACCAAAGACAAAGGCAATAAATGTACATGATGCATCTGCTTCAACCTATAGTTTTCTGTAGTAGATGGCCATTTTAAAAGCTAAATAGTCTATTTTGATCATTCACACAGATCATGTGCATGAGTTTATTTCTCCTATTTCTGCATGTAAAAACTTTTTTTCTTTTTTTTTTTTTTTCCTGCCTTAAGACAAGTTTTAAATACAGCACTCAGATGACAAGGTGTGTGTCTGAAAACATCACCTGATGTTCCCTAGGTAGCCGCAAGATACGGTTTCAGGTTTGTTTCAGCGACGCCTGTTCTCTCCCAAAACTGTCCCTGGCTCCTCTTCCAAGGGCTGCCTTCTCTGTTACACTGACAGCATTTACAACACACGGTGAGGTGGATGGGGAATTGATTCTTCTGGGGCAAAAAAAATATGTTTATTTCTGGTCTGGATCCTGCTCCAGTTCCCCACTATGCCCACAAATAGCTCTGGCGGGGAGTAAGCAGCCCAAAGAAAGTTGAAAGGGAAGAGGAAAGAAGTGCTGAAGCTAGCACTGTGGTCAAATAACTGTGCCACAGCCTTACTGCCAAGCTAAAAAATTTATCCCAGTGGAAACAAAATCAATCAAGCATGCTGGTTTAAACCCCTAGTATACAAATGCTTAAACAGATTTAACTTTATTTAACATGATGATGAGTTAATGCTCTACATTCTGCATTATGTTGAAACAGCTTTTATTAAAATCCATGAGTTCATTGCGTACAAAATGCAAGTAAAATAATCATGCTTTTACACTGTGTTGGAAAGAAAAACTAATTTCCCTGCATAATTATGACTCTGCATAATTTTGTTCTTCAGTATTTAAATGATAATTCAAAGCTCTATTTCTAAAACTTTTTGAAGATCTGGATTGTGTTGCCCTGTTTCAAGCATTCCTTTTTTTTTTTTTTTTTTTGATAGAAACTAAACATTCATCTGTCACGTCTGCACAACAAAATTGCCTATTCTTGGAGCTGTGGTTAAATGACTTAGACCCAACTTTCCTCCCCCCCCTCCCCTCCCACACCTTTCCTCTAAATTTTGATAGTTTTAAAGAATCGTCATGGCAATAAGAGCCTCTGGAAAGACAACCTTAGAGACAGAAATTTCCCATTTATTCCACAGTAGATGCAGTATTACAGACTTCATGATGATGGTATCAACCCATGGGTCTAACCGTGGAAGACCACAAAAGTAGTCCTGAGTCCATATCCACTTAGTTTTGGCCATGCTGATGGGATTAACAATTTCAGGGCAAAATGTTAATTGTAGCTTTTTTCTCAATTCCAAATTCTAATACCTTTTCGGGGGTATGACCCCTGGGAAAAATAAAGCTGTAGCAGTGTCTTCCAAGAAGCTTTGACTATTTAATTCAAATTGTTTGTGTTTAACTCTGGAAATGTCAGTAAAATAAGTTGTTGCTGTCTTTTTTTTTTATGCAAAATGGTAAGGTATTGACATATTCATTCATTGTACACTTATTAGGGCTTCCTCCAGGTTTCCAGTGGCATGACACAAATATATCTTACTACTTGCTGTGGAAACATTCTTCATAAATTTTAGATTTTATTGTGCTTGTTAATGTTTTGTACTATAGGTGAAATTTAGCCTAACCCCCCAGCAACTTGTGTGCTATGAATCCAGTCTTGCACGTTGGTGGAAGAAAAAATTTACTCTCTCAAATGTCTAAATGCAACTTCAGTAGCATGCTGGGTAAGGTGACAGGAGATAAGACTCTGAATCTTGCTTAAACTAAAAAAGTTGTGAATGAATACTGAGTTTTCAATGACAGGAATTAAAGACAAAGTCTAAAATAATTACAACCTGGCTCTTGTTGCCTGGGGAAATATAGCCACTATCTAGTGATGCCACCTAGCTTTGGGTAAACTGTTTTTACATTTTTGTACGTGTTCACTGTATCACAATTTTCACCAAACAAATGTGAATTGGGTCCTACCAAACCATGCCAACCTCAGACAAGATGGTTTAAATAAAATACATAGTTGCATTTTATCTGTATTGGACTGATCTCTGTGTAAATGTCATTGTGGTCACAGTAATGGAGATTATCATGCAGAAAAAAAAAAATGGGAGGAAAAAAAACAGGTTTTAAAACCATTTGGGGGTGCTGTTTTATGTGTAGGGAGAAGAGTGCAGAATTGGTGGGAAGGCTGGGAGCAGGCAACAAGCTGCTATGTAAGCAGCTGGCAGCCTACAAACTGAGTTGGTAGCACAAGCTGGCCTAAAGCCATTCCACAAAGAGCAGCAAGAGAATCCTTGAAAGAGCTGTGGAAATGTCAGGCTTTCACCTTTGGAGATCCCGTGGGGAGAAGTATATTTCTTTTGCTGTGTATTCAATCCCTCCGTTGCAGCTCTGCCATCCTAAAGGCAACCTGCCACAACTAGAAAGAACTTGGCAGAGAAGCATCATGCACCAGAGAATACATTGATCATGGAAGTCAGAACAACAAGGGGAGAGAAGATGTAGTAATTACTGATGCATCAAGTAGTTGTCTCTGCTCAGGAGAAGTGTAGGAGTGGACTTGTAGGGGTGGTGATATTCAAGAGTGAAAAGCTGGCATAGAGCTGGTAGGAAGTGATAACTTTTGTCTGTGCTTGTGGCATACTAGTCCTTCAGAGGTGCTTTTATGGTGAAATGAAAAAGCTCAAATTTCTGCAAGTTACTGAGGAAACTTTTTTTTATTATTATTACGACAAAATAGTCATTTCTTAAGGAAAAAAGGACACATAAGTCCATCTTTCTTAGACAAGTCCTTCTTAATCACAAACAGCTGCAAATTTGCACAGAACAGCGACAGTAGGAAGGAACTCATTTTAATGGAATGTCTGTGCTGCAGATTGGCAAAATAATGTTAAAAAATCAGAAAAGCAGGGTTTTCCAAAATGAACCATGGTCACGAGTGTTTCAACATGGTGAATTTCAGAGTGCGCAAAATCTCTCTGTACCAGTGCTTCCTGACCTTAAAAAATGGAAGCCTTTTCAGCTGTCTTACATAGGGCTTTCTATGTGCTCTGGTACATTGGAAAGTGGCAAGCAATGTCTTCTGTGGGTTTTTTTAGGCATTACTTCTACAGCACTGAATAAACACTTCAGATGTTGTGGCTGAAATGGAAATTTCTGATATGTACACCAAAAGCTTACTCATAAGCGGCATTTTTTTTTTCTAATACTTGGTCTGAAAAAGTGCATCCCTGTGAAATGTTGAGGTGTAACTCATATGAAGCAGGACTGTATGATTCTGATTCAAACAGTAGTTGACATGGCTGTAGGACATACTATCTCTAGGCCATTTGTGATATAGTCTGAATATGAAGATTATTGGTCTTAATACATAGGACGGATGCTCAGCCAAGGACTTTAGTCTGGAATCTCTGTGGAGAGCAAAGGAGTGGGAATGTGAATGGGAAAGGAGAGGCTATAACGCAGCCTCTACTGGCATGAGCTTGTGATGACAGCACCTATTGCTACAGTTTTACAAGATTTTCAAGTAATACAACAATATTAAATATTGGTAAGACTGCTAAAACTCTCTATTCTAGTTTTACTGCTGACAGCACTTTAAGTAGGGCAAATATTCAGCCATCTACCTCCTCAATAGTAATTTCAGGTAATTGGTAAAATACTGGTAGGGATTTAATATTGCTGCCAGATATTATTTTGAAATCGTGCCATGATGAATTAAGAAACTGTAGGTTAAAGTTATCTTATCAGCTTGTTCATAGCCTTGCCAGCTGAACAAGTAAATGTAACACTAGGAGTTGATTTTTTATTTTTATTTTTTCATGATATTCCTCTGTAGGGAAATCTTTCAGTTCTCCAGATTTTGTAGCTTCTGAAATGAGATTAGGAAAAATATAGGAATTTGACCATGACAAAAAACACTTATGTGTGTTCATTTACAAAGTCTAGAGCTTCATCCTCTAGAACAAGATGAAGAAAGTTGGCAGTAACACAGCTCTGATTTTGTTTTAGACAGCCCTGTGAAAGCTTCCCCAATTTAGGCAGTGTAAAGGGCTCTGGGGAAAAAAAAATCCTTACGCACACACTGAAAGTAAAGCTTGCCAACTTCAGCTCTCCAAAGATACTTTCTGTACTTCTCAGGCTCACCTCCTGTGCAGCTTCAACTTGCAACCAAACCCTGACTGCTTCATCACCATGAACGTTTCCAAGTGTAGTTCAGGTGCACATAAGCACAACTTTAGGTGTTCTCTATGGCTGTGGTGGCTCTAGGTGCTGGGCAGCTCCTTTCCTTGGTCTTGTCATTCCCCTGCCAAAGCTGTGCCGACAAACAGGAGGAAGCCAAGTGATTTAACTGCAGAAAGGTGCACTGGGGAAGATGGAGAAAAAGTAGTGTTACAGGTGAAAACAGATGTGTAGGATAGACCATTGTGAGAAGATGAAGCTGGGGTTAAGGACTGATTATGAGGAATGACATGATATGGAGAGGGAACCGCAGAGATCAACATTTTAAAGGTATTTCATATCTCATGCCTCTGCTTTTGCCATATTAACATTTGCTTAATGTTGATAATGGAATTTGGTGTCCTTCAAACAGTATGTACTGATAGACATGATTTCATACATACACAAGATAGACAGAATACATTGGACTTCATGGCGTCTAAATGTTACACATTTAGCTCCAAGTGAAACTGCATTTTTTGTCAATAAGGCAAAATGGGCATTTCTGGAGTGGAATTCATCTGACCTGTCTTAAAGCTCATGTTTGGATGAGATGAATGAACTCAATGTACATATTTCTGTATTCTTAACACAGAGAATTACTAGTTCAGATTTAGACACTGAACTTTCAAAAGTCTTATACAAAGTGAGATGAACCCCTTGTGAATTTTACCAGCACAACTTGTGTTCACATGTTTGTGAGTAGATTTTGACCTTGTATTTTAAAATGTAGAACCTTACTTATTGTATTCCATATAAACATGCCCACACACAGATACAGTGAAGCTACAGAAAGAAGCATATTTTCTTAGAATAAATTGGTATTAACAATAGCTATTAGGAGAGTTTTTTTATTTGTTTGTTTGTTTGTTTATGTGAACCATGCTCTTATTATGCAGGATTGGCAATATTTTGAACTGTTCATCCCTCTTAAAATAATTTTGTGTTACAGAGGAGAAAAAGAGATGACTCTCCAAATTCTCATAATCTTGGGAACAATCACTCAAAATCACTCAAATAATCCATTCCAGCCTTTGAATGTGAAGAAAAGCCAAAAAAATAAAAAAATAAAAAAGAGAGAGAGAAAAGAGAGATAGACAGAGAGGAGAGAGAGAAAGCGGGTTAACACAGTTTAGAGAGTTGTTAATATTTATTTCCCACTTCACCGTACTGTTACGTCACTTCTGTGCAAAAAGATAAATGCTTTGGATCAGCAACTGATGGGAGAAGGGGAAGTCAAAAAGAAGGTGAAAGATGCTAAGGAAGGCTAAAGAAGTGAATTCTAACTCTTTCTTTGGAACATGGACTCTAGCATGTTATACCACTGTGTCCTGTATACCTTGACTCTTGCAGTGTTTGTGAGTATTTGCATGAAATTAGCTTTTACATCATTGTTTTTCAATAATGGTTTGTTTTCTACTTGGAGCAGATGGTTGGTTAGAGCTTTATTTCTTTGAATGGGTGCTTTTTCTCTTTATTTGCTTTGGATTCCAATTAAACAAGGCAAGATGCTACGAAAAGTGTGAACAGTGGCAGAAGGGACACAATTTTTAGATTTGCGTATCAATGCATTTTACTGCTTTCTTACCATACACTGGCTAAGGAGAAACACCGTAATTGGCAAAAGCCCTGTGTGTGTGTGTGTGTGTGTGTGTGTGTGTGTGTGTGTGTGTGTGT